>JACEEZ010004372.1:0-12539 GCA_016584305.1 Chionoecetes opilio | reverse complement strand
TTGTTCGTCCCCATCCTTAGAAAAAATGTGTACAGTTTTCTGGTCACCTTATAAAAAAAGGAATAGATAAACTAAAAATCGCGCAGAGAACCAAATGATACTTAGATTGGTAAAAATCGTACAAAAGGGCAAAAAGAATTTCTTATTCCCACAAACAAAAAAAAGGAAAAGAGTACCTCATCGAATCTTTAAAATCTTCAAAATTTACGAACGTAGTCCCACAAAATCTTTTCACGCAAACCCAGTCAGCTCAACTAGAAAAAAAGGGTGAAAATAAGGGGGAAACTTTTTGAAAACAAACGAAGCAAAGTACTTCCACAAAACTTTGTAAACGTAGGGAAATGGGCTGCCCTCAGACTTAAAAACTCAAATACAATGAATCTTTTAAAAATCGCCTCGATAAATATTCATATCAAATCCCCTTTGTCACTTTTTATCTCGGAAAAATAAATTTATCTCGCGGGCCTCTGATGCTTACTCTCATTGCGTGAAATGAGCGAGTCGCGTCAACAACCCCCCCACACATCTAGACAGCCCCAAGTAAACGGTCACACTACAATTTTGACCTGTGAGGGGTTGGGGGTTCAGTAAGGGCCCTGACAGTTGTGACCACCATCGGGATGTATTACCAGGGTCACTGCTGCAGAAAGGATTGAAGTGCACGGCGTCCTCTGGAAAGTGCACTCCGCAGGGATTGAAGGAGCGGGGGCCTGATTGACTGTCCCCTCCAAAAAAACGCCGGGGCAAGGCTGCCGCACCCCCCCTTTGAACTTCCCACACTGACCCTACCCAACACTACACAGCCCTCATGACACACCAGATAGCACATTTACGGTTACCACTACTACTCTCGCCCGGGGACGGGCGTGGTCAAAAGGGTCCGACAGTTAGTGACCCCTCGGGATTTAAAGAAAGGGGGTCACTGCTGGGAGGCTTGAATGTTACGGCGCCCTACTTTAAAAACACAATCCCAGTGGATCGGGGAGCTGGGGCCTGTTGACTCTGCCTCCCAAGAAACCCAGGAAGGCTCCCGCACCCCCCTTGAACCTCCACGCTGGTTCCCCCCATTAAAAAAACCCACATCAACCTATCTAAAAGCACAACCTACCCCCAAAATAGTATATTAGCCAAGATTACAGCTTTCAATTTCCCACAAATTCCGCAGTTTTTTTATATGCATGGGATCACCATTCCGGGCCCGCTTCGTCTGGGGGATGGGGGGGTGGGGGGGACCTTTTACTTTCCCACCTTTTTTCTTTTTACTAGTTGTGTAGGTAGTTAAAGCAAACAGCTTGAAGGCCTATTGTTCTGTTGCTGTTTTTGTTTCCCTTTTTAATCCTTGTAATCCTTTTCCTCTCCTCCCCCCCTCTTCCTCCTCCTCCTCTTCCTCCCCCTCCTCCTCTCACTCCTCACCGCCCTTGATAATGGTCCCCTAAATTTTTTTAAAATTTTTTGAAAATGTCTAAATGTTGTGAAGCCCGGGGGTCGCGGGCGTGCGGGGGTTAAAGGAAGGAAGGGGCAAAGTGTATGGGCGTGTATGGGAGAGTGAGAGGGAAGAAAGGAGGTGAGAAGGGGGGGAGGGGAGGGGAGAGGGGAATAATGAGAGGGGAAGGAAAAAGGGTTTGTGTGGTGTGTTGTGTTTTTGTGTGTGTGGTGTGTGGTGGTGTGTGTGTGTGTGTGGGTTTTGGGGTGTGTGTGTGTGTGGGGGTTAGGAAGCACTGGGTACGTGATTCGGGGAGGTGAGATACTTAGCGGGAGAGGAGGAGGAGGAGGAAAAAGGAGGAGGAGGAGGATAAAGGAGGAGGAGAGGAGAGGAGAGAGGAGGAGAAAGGATTTAATACGATTTACTAGGAAAAACAGACACCAGGAGACCTATTGGTCCATGACGGGGGTATCTGCGAAACTACATACTACTAACTATCAACTACTTGTAAAAAACAGTTTGGAAAAATGATACCATGTCCCTAAAGAAATAGAACATGGATGTTTCGTAGTGCAAAAAGATGGGTATAAAATAGCAACACAACTACCACTACCACTAACTAATCGATCGGGGGGACAAAATATGAATCGCGGGGCACTATAATACCCATTTACTTTCAGTGCGCGTCAAGCCTTTTTTTTAATGTGTTTTTTTTTTCTGGCTTCGAAACATTTGCTGGAAACCCTTTTTTTCCCTCGATCCCGACTCCACATTGAAATAATTTTTAGGAGACAGTGATTCACGTTACCGTTTAGTTTTAAACCTTTTTCTTGTTGTCCTTGCGTTAAAAAGCTCGAATGGGTTTCTTTGTTTTTAACATCAATCCTTTTAGGATCTTAAAGTTTTTTTTATCAGGTCCCCACGGATTCTACGATCCTTTAGGAAAACATATTAATTTTCCCGGTCTCTCTTCATAAGTAATTTCCAAAAGATGGAATTTGTTTGGTTCTCTTCTTTGCACTGATTCCAAATTTTGCTTGGTTTTTACGAAAGAGGGCGACCATAATTGAACGGCTTTTCCAATGCGGCCAAACCCAAAGGACGTGTAAAATTTTGTGTCATTCTTTTTCGGGTTTTGTGTTAAAAGTTGCGTTAATAAAGCCAAACCCTCATATTCCCTTTTTACTCTGGTAGGCAATGCGGACTGGTTTTAAGATCATTACTGATGATGCACCTAAATCCTTTTCCTGCTGTACTTTCAGTTAACGATTTATTTTGCATTTGAATTTTATATTTGGGTTTCGTTCCCTATATGCTTCTTTCATTTTGGGAATTGAATTTTAATGCATGTATCACCCTCTGATAGTTTGTCGGATCATTTGAAAGGTTGGCATTTTCTCTAGTAAGTATAGTTTTACCCCAAATTTTTGGTGTCTCTGAAAAAATTTCGAATTTTAGATAAAATCCGCAGTCCGATCGTTGAATATTCAAAAAAAAGGGTGGGGCCCCAAAGACCGACCCTGAGGCACCCCACAGTAACATCAAACCAATCAATGCTTCGCCATTTATTACTACCCTTTTTTTTACATTTGAAACCCAATCGCAATCCAAACATAATTGCTCTCCTAACCTGTGCCCTTAGCTAGGTCAAAGTCGCTTATGGGGAACTGTTCGAAGGTTTCTGAAAATCAGGTATATTACTCCGAGGAATTTTTTAGCGTCCCATTTGAATAATGCATTAAAAATTCGAGTAGGTTTGTTAAGGGGTCTCTTTTTTTCAAATCCTGCTGGGGTTTAGTATTAGATTTTTTCATCGAGAAAAGACACTATTTTTACCCCCGCATATTTTCTAAAATAGTTTAAACAATCACGACGTAGACTAATTGGGGAAAATTCTTGCGGGGGCTCTACTCCCTTTCTTAATATGGGTTAAAACTTAGCTAATTTCCACATACTAAAAAATTTTTGTCCATTAGCGATTTAAATTGAGGATAATTTTTAAATGGAACGAAAGTTGAATGTGAAATTCGCAAAGTATCGCGGGAAATTTCGCCACCCCCACTGATTTTGCGGGGTCAAGTTTCTGCAAAACTTTGATACTTCGTCTACTGTTATCTCTCCTATTTCCAATCTATCACTTTCAGTCCCGCATATTGTTTACTTTTCTGGTAATGGGCTTCCCCCTTCTTTAATAAATACGCTTTAAGTAATCATTGATACAAATCCCATCCTTTTTTATCATTTACCAAGAGTTTTCTTTTTTTTTCTGGCCCAATCTTTTTTTGAGTTTTTCTTACTTCGTACTATTAAAAGAACCTTTTTCGGGTTTGTTTTGGGATTCCTTTGCAATTTTTTTTCCTGCTCCGTTTTTTATTTTAAATTAACCTTTCAACGCGTTTTACGCCCTTGTATTCTCTAGATGCAGTCCGCTTTTTTGTTCTTTTTTAAATTTATACGCTCGGCGCTTTCTGCCAATGATTTGTTAAATTCTTTAGTCCCCAACTGGGTCTTTTATTCATTCAGACGTTTTCTTTCCAAAACTTTTTTCAACCACCGATTAGAGTTTTTTGTAAAAATACACATGTTTCGGCGTATTACCGTTAGTAGGTCAATCCAAAAACTTCCTTAGTACCTTTCTGATCTTCGTGAAAACCGCTTTTTTATTTTGGACTAAAAACCGATTTTCTGTGGTCTACATTGCAATTTATACCGCATTGATTAACCCGTGATACTGGGTTTTTCCCAAAAACCACCTATATCGCAGAATCATCAGATCGATGTCGGTAGTGAAAACAAAAATTGGATCTATTATCCCTTGCAGGCTCACGGACCCCCCGATTTTAAAAAAAACTTCGTTTTTCTATCAAGCAATCGCGTACCTTTCTGTCGCAAAAAATTTTTTTCCAGTTTATACGAGGAGTTAAAAACTCCACAAATATTGTATCTTATTATTGTTGACAACTCACTTTTTCTCGTCGTACAGGAGGGAAACTATTCCGCATTAAATTTTGGGGGGACGATATTTGTACCCAAAAGTTTTCAGTTTACCGTTTTCTTAATTTTTCGTAACTGGCTAATGATCTTTGTTTTACTTTATCGTTTCGATTGCTTGCAGATTTTCTTTGTGTAAGGAAGACACCTCCACCTCTTTTTGCTGCGACAAATTTTTTTGAAGGTCTTATAGCCTGGAAAAGGCTACTTCCTAATAAATTGTATTTATTGTTGAACCCAACTCTCATGATACTGCGATATCTGGCGTTTTCGGCAACAACGTAAAGCTAATAATTGGGTTACCTTTAAAATAATGCTTCTGGCTTTGTGTAGAGTAATTTTTAAATTCCCTTTATAGTTTTTTTGGGAACCCTTGCGTGAGGGTTTTTCCGGCAGGGTGTCTAGGGGCCACTGTTCATGCTTTGATTAAGTTACTTTGATTAGTATTTGCGGAAACGGGAAGTGACCCGGTTGGGTGGGGGTAAGAAAGGGGTTAAGGTATGCTGCTACTGGAGGGGGAAAAGGGGGAGGGGGAAGCGGAAGAGTGATGGAATAAAAAAAAAACAGAGGGGGTGAAATAAGAGGCTGAAAGAAAAAAGGGAAGAGAGGGAGAGAGAGAAAAGAGAGAGGAGAGAGAGGAAAAGGGGAGAGGAAGAGAGAGGGAAAGAGAGAGGGGGAAGGGAGAAAAAAAGGGGGGAAGAAAGGGGAGATGAGGGAAAGGGAAAAGGAGAGAGGAGGGAGGGAGAGGGGAGAGGGGAGGGGAGGAGGGGGGAGGAGGAAAAAAAAAAAAAAAAAAAAAAAAAAAAAAACCCATGAAGGAAAGGGGGGTGGAGGAAGAAGGAAAAAAAAATACAGGGGAATAAAAGATTCAGGGTCTTAAAAAAAAAGGGGGGGAATGGAGGAGGGGAGGGGAGGAGGGAAAAGGGGTAATTGGATAAGGAAAAAACAGACCCAAACCAGGACCCTGGGACGTTGAATACAAATAAATACAACTGATTAAGAGGCAGTTGGAAAATGTCCTGCCCTAAAGAAGATAGGGGAAAATACGTTTTGGTAAAGGATGATAGGATATGAAAATATACTTTAACTACCAAATACACTACACTAATGTGGGGACTAAAATGAAACCAGGCCCTAAAAATTTACTTTACGTTCGGTAAGTTTGTTTTTTAAATATTATTTCCTTCACAACTTTTGCTGGTAATTGTTCCAGGCAAATCTAACTTTATTTACTCGTGGCAAATTTCCGTTTTTTTAAAGTTTTTTTTGTTTTTCCCTTGAAAACTTTTGAATGGGTTTTCATTAATGAAATAATTTTAAGATCTTAAAGTTTCCTATAACCGGAGGAGAGGAGGAGGAGGAAGGGGAAAGGGGGGGAGGAGGAGGAGGAGGAGGAAAGGGGGAGGAGGGAGGGGGAAAGGTAAGGGAAAGGAAAAAAGTGAAACTTGTTGAAGTCGTGTTTAAGGAAGGGAAAAAGGAAAAAAAAAGATTAATTCAAATAATGAAACAATTTCCCAAAAAAAAAACAAGAAAAACAAGACAAAAAAAAAGTATAACATTAACAGCCAAAAAAAAAAAAAGTAGGAGTGAAATGCTTATAAAAAGCCCAAGCGCGACCTGGTCATTCCCTAAACACTCCAACACTGACCCAAAACCCCGCCAATGTATGAAACAAAAAAGGGAATATTAGGGGGGTTACGGGAGGAGGGGAGCGAGAGAGAGAGAGAGAATAAAAACAGAGGAGGAATACATAGGAAAATCTCTCCTCTCTCTCTCTCTCCTCTCTCTCTCTTCTCTCTCTTCTCTCTCTCCTCTCTCTCTCTCTCTCTTTCTCTCTCTCTCTCCTCTCCCTCTCCTCTCTCTCTCTCCTCTCTCTTCAAGCAGTCAATAAGGTCGTTCATGCCCACCCTTGCCTCGTCGTTATGAATAATGTCAAGGGCGTGTGTCAAAGGTGGGCGTGAGGAACAGCCGCCCCCGCGCCCTCAAGACGATCAGCTGTCGCTTAAGTCAGTCAGTAAGTCAGTCAAGTCACTCAAGTCAGTCAGCTTTTGAGAGGAGTCAGGAGTCAAGAAGCCAGGAGTCATTCTGTCTATCAGTTTTTTTTTTTTCTCTCTTCTCTCTCTCTCCTCTCTCTCTCTCTCTCTCTCTCTCTCTCTCTCTGCTCTCTCTCTCTCTCTCTCTCTCTCTCTCTCTCTCTCTCTCTCTCTCTCTCTCTCTGAAGTGAATGTTAATAGATTATGACACACACAAGTAGTACATAAACACTTAATGTAAGGACACACACACGCACACACACACAAACACACACACACACACACACACACACACACACACACACACACACACACACACACACACACACACACACACACACACACACACACACAGAGCCACATTACACCGCTCTGAAGGGCCATACACCACCACACATGACAAGTAAAGTGTACACCGCTGCTTATAAAGGGAGGGTGAATCTTTTTCATTTTCCTGCCTGTCTATCTACCCTTTGGATGCCGCTGTACTGTTTTTAAGATACGTACTCTCTTGTGGCATTGGGGGGAAGGGCGAGTTTTGGATAACTGCGGTTTGTAAGTGGTCAGGAAGGGGTGATGTGGCAGCTAATTACAGATAGACGGAAACCCCCAAACCACACACTACACACACACACACACCACACACACTCCACAAAACACACCCACCCCACATTAACCTTGCACACAGACACAACACACATACAGTAAAATAAAAAATAAATAAATGGAAAAAATCAAAAATTGACCAAAAAATACTGTATTCTTTTAGAACCAAAAAAATATATCAATAGAAATTTTCATAATCAACATTCAAATTTAATCATAAAAGGTGTACTTTTAAAACAAAAACAAAAAAAAAAAACACTCTTTGAATTCACATTCATATTTTCTTTAATTATCGTATGATAACAAAAAAATACATTGTTTTTATGTTGAACCCCCGAGATGTCAATATTAGTGTCGGCTGTAAAACGAACACAACTTTTCATCTCCCTCGAGGGAAGGGGGATGGGGGGGGGCGGGGGGGGGGGGGGTAAGCGCCGAAAACCACCCCCGGGGCCCCCTCGAAATAACTAGCCCCGGGGCCCCTGCTCCTAGTTTTTGTCAAAATCCCCCCTTGATTCGCTTTATTTTATCATCATAAGGGCTAAGGGAAAAAAAAGAAAAAAAAAAAAGGAAAAAAAAAAATTACCCAGCCCCTTACACTACTTCCCCTTCCTATAATGTTTCTCAAAACTGTGCGCCTGGGCGCATTTTGGCGCCGGGGGAATCTCCTAGGTGCGCCGGAAATTTTCCCCTAGATAGGGGTATTTTGCGCGTTAAAGGTCGCAGTTTTTGTTTTTAATTAGGATGGAAAATCGTAAATGAGATTTAATAGAACTAGGCAGGTAATGCAAGGTCCTTTTTAATAATATTAAAATACTTTGGTAGAGGGGGATAAAGTAAAAATAGAGAATAAATAAAAAAGTTATTCATGCTTAAAAAAATACTTCCCGCTTCCACCACAATACGTGTTAACGAGTACTGTACACGTACTGTACCAGTCTGACCCCGCAGCCTCTGGTGTTACTGAGTTCCAATTTAATTTTTATCACGCGTTCATGTAAATTGTTTTTAGCGACATATAAATGGAAAAAGGATGATGAATAAAAACTGATCATACGTAATATAGGTTTATGCAATTTTTGACTGTTGACATAAAATTTACGTGAACCCCGATCGATAAATAACAATAAATTTGGAAAACCACGTGGCGAGCGTTGGGTAGGCACTCCGTGGTCAGTGTACCCGGAGCCTAGTAAGTTCGCTGTTGTGGTGTTAATGGGGGCCAAGTTTAAAAAAATGGATAATCCCCTCTTTAAAAAGCGAAAGTGTACAAAAAGCAAAAGCGGAAAAAAGTCGCAGTTGATCATGAATCAAAACAAAATGTGCCCGGGCACCGAAGGCGAAGTAACGTAATAACGTAAAAGTGAGTCCTCTCGCCAGACCCAAAGGGGGAAAGTGAAAAAAGGAAAAGTGACAGTTGAAAATGAACATAGTCTACAGGCCCGTGCGGGCAAAGTGAAGGACAGTTGAAAGTGACCTAGTCGTGGGTCCAAGGGCAAAGGAAGTGACAGATGAAAGTGATTTTTGCCCCATCCAGGTCTGACGGGGGTCAAAACGACGACACGTCCCAGCAAAAGTAACCGCAGTAAGTCATTTCCCCTGTTAACGACGTTTTTTGGATTTGGTTTCATTGCTGTGATGATGAAAATGGCCAAAGCCAAAAAATGTGTTGTTTGCGGCATTGACTTCAAAATAAATCTATGCTCCTATAAAAATAAGGACTTTTAACAACAAACATAGTCCCTCTCCAAACCCTATAGATTACTTAAAAAGACTTTTTGAAAGATACAAACAAAAAAGGCTTGGGGTTTGAAAAAAAGGTGAGGTGGCAGAAAAGGCACAGAAAGCAACTTTTTAGTGGCAGAGCATACGAAAAAACAAATAAACCCCTCATTCAATTGCAGTCATACTTCCTTCCAGCTTGCTGTGTGGGGTAAAAACTTTTTTGGGTGGGGCTGAAAAGGAAATGAAAAAATTCCCCCCCAACGACACGATTGGTAGACGAATCAAACATGTCTTTCCCTGATATTGAAAAAAGGTGTGTGAACTGGGAAAAAGGTAAAATGTATGCTTTTCAAGCGGATGAAACAACAGACATTTTTGGGGAAGCCTCATTTATTTGTTTCACCCCTTTGTTGCTGATAAAAAAATAACGAAAATTTTTATGCTGCAAAAAACTTGGGGGAAAACCCCGGACAGGAGATATTTTCTACAGTGAAGAATACTTAAAGAAAAGGGCTTGTATGGAAATTATGTTAGAATTTGCCAGTGGTGTCCCTCCCTGGGGGGAGGTTTAAAAGGTTTGTGTCTTCAAGAAGAAACCCAATTTTATTTCTACCCAATGTTTTTTTTGACCGTGAAACTTTGTTGCTTTAAAAAACCCCGGGCAAGAAATTTAAATTTTTTTCAGATGATGTTGTGCAAAAGGTAAATTTTTTAAAAGCAGACCAAAACAGTCAAGCTATTTTTTGCTTTGTAAGAAATGGGTCTCCTAAAGAAAGGGCTTCCCTCCAACAAAAACCGGTGGTTTTCAAGAGCAAAGTGTTACCCGGGGGGGCTGAACTGAGAGAGGAAATGCTCCTTTTCTTTACCTTGAGGAGAAAAACTGAATTCTCGAATTTTTTCTTTTCTGATGAATTTGGGGTGCAAAAATTTTTACTTGGCAGAATATTTGAACATTAACAAGGTTAATGAAGTATGCAAGGAAAGAAATGAAAATATGGAAAAATTTTTGACAAAAAGAAACCTTGGTAGAAAAAATTTGGGTCTGGAATGAAAGGGCAAAATTTTATGTTTCAAAAGACTGCTGAACTAAAATTTCAGACATTGTTCCACTCATTGCAGCCCTTGAAACCCAGGAAGGAACATAGAAAAAAAATTTTCCCCAAATTACTGTTGAAATTAGACTGGGTGAGAAACCATTTGTTCACGATCCCCCTTGGGAAGCCCCAACTTAGCATCCTTGGAAAGGGAAATAATCACATCCTAATGACCCACACTAAAACTGCAAAAATCTGGGTTGACTTTGAAAGCTTCTGGATTCAAATTGGAAAAAAAGAACACCCACATATATCCAAAAGGCCCAAAAAACTCTTCATTTTCAACCTTTATCTGTGTGAACTGGGGTTCTCAGCCCCCACAAAATAAAAAACTAAAAAGAAAAAAATTGCTGGCTGTTTTAAGAGGAAAGAAAGTTGGCTGTCAACTGTCCTCCAAAATAGAGCGGATTCAAATCCAGGCAGGCACACGTTCCCACTGATCAAGTTAATTTGGGGTTTTAACATAGTGTTTATTTCAATTATTTCCTTTTTTCCTTCCTGTATTAATTTTAAAATATAAAATATAAAATAAATAAATAAAAAAATTTAAATTAATATAAATAATAATAAAAAAGGAAAAAAAAATAAATATAAATTTTAAAATAATAAATTTTAAAATATAAAAATAAATAAATATTATATATATATAAAAAAATATATATAATATAAAATATATAATATTAATATATATAATAATAAATATTTTTTATTATTATTAATATAATTTTTATTTTATATATATATATATTATATATATATATATATATTAAACAAATAAATTTGTTCTTATAAGTTTTAAATTTATAAAAAAATTTAAAAAAAAAAAAATACAATACTAACAAAAAATATAACAATAAAAAAAAAATATAATATATAAAAAAATTAATTAAGAAAAAAAATATAATATATAAAAAAAAAATATAAAGCCTGGGGCCCCAAAAAACCCAAAAAAAAATCTAAATTGGGCCCAAAAATTAACCCCCTAAGGCCCAAAAAAATACTAACTACTAAAGGAAAAAAAAATTTTAACAACTAAGGACAAAAAAAAAACTAAAACTAAGGCAAAAAAAACTAACAACTAAGGCAAAAAAATCTAAAAACTAAAGGGAAAAAAAATACAACACATAAGGACAAAAAATATAAAACTAAGGAAAAAAAAATACTAAAACAAAGGGGCAAAAAAATACTAACACCAAAGGCAAAAAAAATACTAAAAACAAAGGACAAAAAAAACTAACACACAAGGGCAAAAAAATACTAACATACAAAAAGGGCAAAAAAAAAGAAAAAAAAAAGAAATCCCCCCCCCTTCACCCCCTGCCCCAGACCCATAAAGCAGACAGAAAGATTTTAGAAAAGTGTTTGTGTGGGACATTTATTTCCCTTATAATGGAGGGTTCCTTTTATCCTTACCCCTCTTAAAAAAAAAAAAAAAGTTCGGTTAGGTTTTGAAAAATCCTATTCCTCTTCAAATTTTGATTTGCAACTCAAGACAGGGAGAAAATACGCGAGAAGTCACCTCAATTCGGGTTTTTAACTTTTTTTGCTGCAGCATTACACCTCCTCTTCTCCTCCCCTCCTCTTCTCCCCCTCTCTCTCTCTCTCTCTCTTCTCTCTCTCTCTTTCTCTTCTCTCTCTCTCTCTTTTTCTCTCTCTCCCCCTCTCTCCCTCTCTCTCAATCCACGTTGAAAATTTCACGGAAATATTTTTAGGAACGGAAAAAATGAAAAAAAACCCTATTAAAATACTATTTCTACGATGACGCGGGCCCAAAAATATGGAGGGAAAAACGATAACATCAGAACCCCCAAATCCTTTATCCACCCACCTACGTGTTCTCCGGCCTTCTATTTCTTAAAAGACTTACAGCAAAGGAAAATCATCATCTTTAAAATATAATAATAAATTTTTTTTCGCACCCGAAGGGATCAGGGAAAAAAAAAAAATAAAAATATAGTATGAGGGAATGAACTTAATACTAAAGCAAAAAATAATCCTTATGGGGCAAAAATAAAGTATAGTAATATTTAGTTAATAATACACATGTTCCCTTATTTCCCAAGGGGGGGTAGCTCGTGGTAGAGCGTTTTGCTTGTGTAAAGGCCCCGGTTCGATCCCCGGGGGAAAACCCCCAACCATTCAATTATTTTTTTTTAAGGTTCAAAAGTTTATCTCCTGAAGTCAAGCAATGGAAAAATATTATATATAAATTTGATCACGTAGTAGGGGGAAGGGAGGGGGGGATGATGGTTCGTTCGTTGTGGGCGGGGCTACCTTTTTAACGGACTCCCTTTAAGGCTCTTCTTTCGCTGGGTCTTTAGTTAGTTGTCTTCCTTAATCTTTCTTTTATTTTTTTTGCTTTCTTTTCCCCTTTTTTTTCTCTGGGGCATCCAAAAACAGTTTAAATTTTTTCTTTTACTTTATCCACATTCCCCTCTCCCAAAATTTGGGGTTTGGGCCCGGGCGGGACTTACCGCCACTGCAAAACTGTCCACCGGTCACTGTTTTCATTTTTTTACTTTCTCTAATTATTTATATTTTATTTTGTTCCTTACTATTTTTATCATTAGGTCATCATCACATCTCAGCAGGGTGTTGTTAGCGGGGGGCGGGAAAAGGGCGGGGGACTTACGAGTCACCGTCTTTCTATCCAGAGGGTGACCGGGA
>JACEEZ010004371.1:0-7500 GCA_016584305.1 Chionoecetes opilio | reverse complement strand
ACATAAAACACACACCACACACACACACACACACACACCACACACACACACACTACACACACACCGCACACACCACACACACACCCAGCACCGACACACTTATTGTTATTTTATTATATTGCTTACTAAGCCCTAGCCTTCCCCACTTAAAAAAACAAAAAAAATCTAAAACTCGCTGAAATCCTTAGAAATAAAAGCATCAAAACTTAAAGAGTGTGTGTGTGCGTGTGTGTGTGTGTGTGTGTGTTGTGTGCTGTGTTGTGGGTGTGGTGTTGATGTGTGTGTGTGTGTGGTGTGTGTGTGTGTGTGTGTGTGTGTGTGGTGTGTGTGTGTGTGTGTTGTTGTCATGTATTTCATACAATATTTTTGAATTTTTTGTATACATATTACAGAAATACGATATACATATAAATATACATACAAATACAAAACTATACATAAATACAAATAAATACAGATATTTAAATTAATTATATGAGTATTTAAATACAGTCTGTAATTTAATGCTGTCATAATATAAAAATGTAATACATTTTTGTATCAGTTAATTTGGCCATAACCCGCCCCCACTATCTGGCCCCGTGATGTTACAGTGAACCAGTGTTTTCCACTTGCAAGGAAATTTCCTTATTTTAGAAGGAAATTTTAGGCCTGAGAAGGAAATTTCTAAGGAAACTCAAAATCTAAGGAAATCCTAAGAAATCCATTTTTTTTCGGACATGTAAATTTGTGTGTATTGAAATGTTATTTACAAAATGTTCTAAAATACAGTTGATGTATTTAGTATTGTAGTATTTAAATACATTCATAAAATGTATTTTAGTATTTAATATTGTCTTCCCATGTATTTAGTTTTAGTATTTAAATACTTCAATGTATTTAGTGGTCCCAGCTCTGATCCATGATGTAACGTGATATTAGAGGATTCACACGTTTATATTATACCTTGAATGAATACTGGATACATAGTGTGTTAAGATTACGTAGTATTGACTTTAACCTCTCTCACGACGAAAAGTTTATTAAAGGTTTTCCGGCCCTGCGACTATCAATTTGGGTCTCTCTTAGCTTGCCCGCGGAAATGGCCTGAATGGCGTGTGCGGCGGAATGTTTGTATTTATCAATTTCACCACGATTATCTTTTTTCCTTGGCATTAATTATATATCGTTGGTTTCGCAGAGATTATTCGGCCTTATTAAAGACAAAAATAGCAGAAAATGCAAATAAATAGCGGAGTTTAACGACTTCAAATCGCTACATTGAGTAAAAGACAGAAATAAGAAATTACTTCACGTTCACCACTTCGTAGCTCGATACTTCCTGAGTCGAACTTTTTATGGTTTATATGCCAATAAAAGCGGACTTTGTGTGAGGATTCCAACGCTACCATTATAATTTCCTATGGCAGTAGATTTTGGAGAAAAATGGAGAAAAACTGAAACACATGTGGAAGACGGATGGGCAAGAAGGCGGGCTAACACGCTGCCTGCTGAGATGAACAGGACACGGCCCTTATCACTTCAACATCCATTCGCACGAGCGGGGGGGGTTGGGGGGGGAGGGGGGGACAGTAGTTTATTTTATAGGCCTAGCTTTGGATCTTTTACGCCAGAAAATTTTGACGCGATTTCTGATAAACTACGTTATTTTTTGGAATTTTTTTTTATGTTTTTGACGCATTCGCTCAAAGCTAAGATGTACACGGGCCCTTTTGACTCGATCGCGGTCACCGTGCGTGAAAGGGTTAATATGAACATAAACCGTTATCCCGTGAATTTCCAATCGAGTTATGGTGAAAATCAGGTGACTTATATCAGGTATATCTATATAACACGAAATAACGTACAAACTACGTAGCGCATTCACGTGACACAATCACCTTTTTAGCACGTTTATAGCACCTTAATTTTTTATATTTCGTTTTGTGACGGAATACACATGGTTCACATTCAAAATACGGTGCCTTGGATGAAGAAAGTTAATTTGAATAAAGAGTAAATTCTGGTTATTATGCATGTATTGTTTCTTAATTATGTCTATGTAGAGACGTTTTCTATTGGTTCCTATTAGAGAAAATGTTAATTAATACGTATCAACTATTTAATTCTAGTAAATCAAATTGTATTATTTGTTATGCTTAATTATATAATCAAATGTAATGATTCAAACTTTTAAAGCGGTAAACTTAAAATATTTCAACACTTAATCAATAAAAAAGTCCACATACATGATATTTATGGGATATTTGGGACTACTTAGATTTTCATTTTTTAGGATTCAAATATATCTGAAGGACTATATATTTTTCACATTGCACCTGATCATTAAGTAAAGGCCAACCTACTGGGGCAAGACATTTATATACCTCATAAACAGGGCGGGCACTAGTGGAGAGTCTTTACTGTGGGCTGGTGCACGATTTGCCACAAATTACTCGCTGTATAATTATTTACACAACTATACATCTTTCCAACTCAAGGACTGTATAGCAAGACCTTGTTGCCAGAAAGGTAGGCTAATATGTTACGTACCAGAAGGTTGTGGGCCATTGTGCTCCGCTGCAAGGTAGTAGTCAAACGTAGCAAAAACCGTAGTGGGATTAGCAAAATATGTTGTGAAAAGATGATGGAACGTGTTAAAAGGCGTACAAACGTTTTTGGGGAAAAACCGGAAATGGTTCCCAAAATGTTCAGAAAGTTTGTCAGTTTACGTAGTGAAATACGTAGTTCGGACGCACCTGGGCGCCACACAATTCGTATTAGGTTACGTATTTTTGGCTACGTAAAAGTTACAAACCCTAACTTGATACTACGTACAAATACGTAAGTGTTTTAGCTGGGAATTACCTCCCAGTGCTTATAACGCCCGGCTTTTACCCGGGGGGCGACCTTCCCTTCCTCTCTCTCTCACACTCTCCCTCACCTTCTCTCACTCTCTCTCTCACTTTCCTCTCTCTCTCCTCTCTCCTTCTCTCGTGACGTTCAGCTGTGGTCATCAATTTGCAGGTGGCTGTAGCCACCCCTTCGTAGGGCCCGATAAGGAAGAGTGGTTTGTAAGCACAACATCACTTGCGTCTTTCCATATCTACCCCCGTCATCAGTACTACTGCTCTTCCTTCCTTCTCTTGCCATTCACCCCCTTTATTCTCTTTCCCTCCTATTCCTCATTCTCTCCAACTCTCCAACCCTCACATATATATATATATATTATATATATATATAGATATATATATATATATATATATATTAATATATATATAAAGATAAACCACACACGACACACACACACACACACCACACACACACGCATACACACACCCAAGCAACACACACAAACACACAACGCACTCACACACACCCATACACACACACACACATACACACACACACACCACACACATATTTATAGATATATATATATATATATATATATATATCTATATTGTACGTATATATATATATAATATATAATTATATATATATATATATATATATATATATATATATATATATATTGTTATATATATATTATAAATGTATATAGATAGATATATATATATATATATATATATATATATTATATATATAGATAATATATATGTATATATATATATAGGTAATATTTATAATAAGGTATGTATATATATATATATTGTCTATTTATATATAATATATAATATATTATATATATATATATATATATATATAATATAGAAATATATATAACTATATATAAATATATATAATATATATATATATATATATATATATAATATAATTAAATATATATATATAGTAATATATATATATAAATATATATATTATATATATATATATATATATAATAAATATATATATATTAAATAATATATATATATCTATATATATATATTTATATAAATATCTATAATATATATTATATATATATATATAATATATATCTATATATAATATATAATATATAATATATATATATATATACATATAAATATAGATATATATATATGTATATGTATATGTATATATATTATAATATATATATATATTATTATATATATATATATATATATATATATATTATATATATTATATATTATATATATAATAATATATATATATATATATATATATATATATATATATATATATATATATATAATAATAATATATATATATATATATTATATAATATATATATATATATATATATATTATATATGTATATTATATTCTATATAAATATAAATATAAATATAATATATATATATATTAAATAGTATATATATATATAATATATATCTATACATACCTATATACCTATATATATATATATATATAATATATATATATCTATATTATATATAATATATATATATATATATCTATATATATCTATATATATATATATATTAAATCTATTAGTATATATATAGTATATATATATTATATATATATATATATATTATCCATATATATATGCATATATATATATATATATATACATTATCTAATATATATATTTATCTATAGATAATATATATACTCCGATAATATCTATATCTATTATATATATATCTACCTATTGATATTGATATATTTTATATCATTATCTATCTATATATATATATCTATATATATATTATTTCATCTATATCTAATTTATATATCTATATTATATATATATATTATATTTTATATATATATATATATATATATATATATATATATCTATATATACACCTATATATATATAATATTATAATATATATAGATATATTATATATATATAATATATATATATATATATCTATATATCAATACATCTAATATATATATATATATACATATATAATATACATATATATATACTATCTATATATATATATTACATATATAATATATATATATATATATATATATATATATATATATTTATCTATATATATTTATATAAATATATATAATATATATATATAATATCTAATAGATATATATATATAGATACTATATATATGTATATATATATAGGGGCGGGGGGGGGGGTATTTGATATATATCTATTTATATATAATATATATTATATAATAAAATTATATTTATTTTTATTTTTTTTATTTTTTTTTTTTTTTTTTTTTTTTATTTTTTTATTTTTTTTATTTTTTTTTCTTTTTTTTTTATATTATATTTTTTATTTTTTTTATTTTATTTTTCTTTTTTTATTCTATTTATTTTATTTTATTCTTTTTTTTTTATTTTTTTTATTTTTTTTTATTTTATTTTCTTTTTTTTTAATTTTTTTATTTTTTAAAAAAATTTTTTTTTTTGTTTTTTATTATAAAATTTCCTTTTTCAATTTTTTTTCTTTTTTAAATTAATTTTTCTTTTTTTATTTATTTTAAAATCTTTATTATTATTATATTTTATTTGAAAAATTATTTGAATAAGTTTTTTTTTTTATATATATACATATATTTCCATTTTATTTATTTTATTTTTTAATTTATTATATATATTATTTTATTTTTTAAAATTATCCCATATTATTATAAAAATATTATTATATAAATATTATTTTTATTATTCAGTTTTTTTATGTGACGCGTGTGTTAGAGGTTTGCCCCCCCCCTTTTTCCCCATCCTCGAAATGGGGGTTTTAAAGCTAGCCGCCAGATTCCTCGCGCATCTCACATCCCTGCCCTTTGGCGTGAATGTCTATCATTTACCGAAAAACCCCCTTAATTTTTCGGGACATATCAATTCCCTTCAATACAAAACTGAAACAGTTCTTTATAAAAATGTATTTATCATTTTTTTTTTAGCCTTAAGAAATTTGGAAAAACTGAATTTTTTAACTCAATTTCTTAAAATCGTCATTTAGGGAAAACTTGCACTTAAAGCTAAATGAACTTCGGAAGTATGTACTTGTATGTAAGCTTTCGCCGAGTACCTGTTTTGTTTGTCTTCTCTTTTCCCGGAACTTTAACCAAAAAAATGTGTGGCGTTCGCATCTCCAAAAAAACCACCCGATGTCGGGATCGATACATACTTCTTTTTATCCAGGGCGGGGGGAAGAGTCTTTTTTTGTTTTTTGTTTTGGGCTGCGAGGACCCCTTGGGGGAAACACATGAGCCCCGGTGTGTCCTATGAGCTATTTTCAGGCGTGGTAGTTGACCTGTCCCCCCCGGAAAGGGCCGGTGAGGGGAGATAACGGCGGATGCATCGTTCCTGCAGCCCCCTTTTTCAAAACAACAAGTAAAAAGCACATGTATTTTTTCTTCGATAGAGGACTTTCGTTGAGGGGCCAATTTCTTAAATTCTTCTGGTTAAAAGTTCGTCGTAAGAGGACATATACCCCAAAAAAGGGACCAGTGAAAACTTACATACAAGTTCTTCCTGAAGCTTTTATTCGCTTAAACGTGCATGTTTCCATAAATGACATTTTTAAAAAATTGAGTTTCAAGTTTTCTATGTTTTTTTCCCAAAATTTTTTCTTTTAAATGCTGAAAAAAAAAATGATAAACTACATTTTTTTTTTAAGAAATGTTTTCGGTGTTGTATTGAGGGATTCGATATGTCCCCAAAAGTACGGAAATTTACGGTAAAAGATAGATCATTCAGAGGGTACACAGACATACCTGATAGTGAAAAGATGTTTTAAAGGAAACGTGAGAGAACTCAAAAATATTTGATAAAATAGGGGAAAATTGGGGGGGAGGGGATAGAAAAAATAAAAAATTTAAATCGCCAGCCAGATAGTGTATCCAGGGGATTAAAAGGTGCAAAAGGTTGTTAGTGGTCGTTAGTGCACATTTTTAGGAAATCGGTTGAGATAGGGGATGTGCCTTATTTTGGGGGAAAAGGAAAAGTTGTTCCCCTATTTAGAAGGGAACAGAGGACTAAATCAAATTATCGCCCCTAAAATCTAACACAGTGGTGGGGAAAATTTTTGGGAAATTTTTATTCAAAAAAAATTAGAACCTTAATAAACATATTTTTTATTAATTCACAACTGGATTCACCAAGGGTAGGTCTGTCCCCACCAATTTTTTGATTTTTTTTAGGAAAATTTATGAGCGGCAGATATGATAAGGGTTTTATTAATAATCGGGGGTTTAGTAAGGCATTTGACAAAATACCACACAGCGATCTTAAATAAGGTTTGGGCTCATGGGGAAGATGGGAAGGGTTTTTCATTGGATCAGAGCTTGGCTAAGTAAAAAGGCAACAAAGGGGTTTCGATTAATGGTTCCAAAACTGATGGGGGCTGGTGACAAGTGGAGTTTCCCAAGGGTCTGTTTTGGGGGCCCCTTTCTTTTTTTATTTACTCAACGACTTGGATAGTGGGGTTAGCATGATATCCAATTTGCTGATGATACTAATTAGGGAGGGTTATTGGGTCCAGTCTGACGTAAAAATATTTCAGGGGGAAATTAGTAACTTAAAGAGTGGGCAGTCAGATGGGAGATGGAATTTAATATTGATAATTAGCGTATGAAAGTT
>JACEEZ010004370.1:73505-76005 GCA_016584305.1 Chionoecetes opilio | reverse complement strand
TAAATTGTTTTGTTGGTTAACCTGAGTGGCCAGTATTATATATAAATATAAACATTCATTATAATCATGGTACGGTTAATGTATACCCAGTATTGTGATACCTAATGTGATTGTTACTCATCAAGCAGCTTCAAGCTATCAGACATCTTACCTAGAAACTCCTGGAGAAGTCTGCACCTCACCGGCATCTGGGCCCTACAGTAAAATGAAAAGAATGTCATGTTTGGAGGAACATATGATACCATGAATGATTATGATTTTGTTATAGTTTGCAAAAACTTATGACTGTCTGTGTACAGTACTACTTATAATGATGTGGAAAAAACTATAATGAAAAGGGTTGAAAAAAAATGTGAATCTGAAAAATATGCAGTTACAAATTATTGGAGAATTACATCACATTTTAAATCAAATATTTTATCTAGAATAAAGTTACAGAAATCTTATCCCATATATGAGCATTCTTTAAATTACTCTACCCAATAAGGAATATAATTACTCACACACCATTAAAATCAAGATGTCGTAATGTTCCAATATGAAAATCAAAATATTCAGGTAACTACTGAATAAAACTTTTAATCAAGAAACATAAATACATCTTGGTGTTGATAAGTAGACATATAACAAACTAAATAACCACAAATAAATCTTCCATTAATATTTGAAGGGCCTTGGAACAGCATTGCTCAGTAGGGGTCCCTTCATGGGCCCATGTGCTGAGGCTCAAAGTTTATCCTCACACACCACTGGGTGTGTTTCACATAGGCAATGTGAGGTTTTGCACCCACTGCAGCCGTCTGCAATGATATTGGTTTTAAGCATAATGACATGACAAGAGCATAGCATTGGAATAGTCAGGAGAAGATGTAGATTAAGTATGGAAATCAATATTATTATTTCAGTGCAATTTTCGACCAAAATACTCTCCTCGAATATACCAAAACATTTTTAACGCATTAATACCTTGGTAAAAATACGCAGGTTAGGGTTAGTTTTTAAAAAAGGTTTAGTGATTAAGTGCAAAATATTTGTTTTTTTGCATCACTGTCTTCGAAGACGAAACTTGTTATGCATAATAGTTTTGATGGTTTTAATTTATCTGAAATTAATTTTGTGGACATTATCTGCCGCCACGTGCGTAGTCGTCGCCCGGGTCCGTAGATAACGTATAGTCGCCACCTGCACTAATGTCGCCAGCCGCCATATATTACGAATTATAGATCATACTGATGTGTATGTGTGCCACTGATGATACACAGTAGTTTATATCATGACTGTATAATCTACCTGTTTCAGCATTGTTTTATGCTTGTATCTGCAAGTATATAAGTTTTAAATTTCACTACTGGTGTTTTTTTCGGGGGACGACGGCGGGAGGACACTCAGTAAATAAACACTAGATGGCGACCTTATTGTTGGTCGCACCTTTAGTGATATTTTGTAATTTTTTTATTTATAGCCATAATATGACACAGGATGAAGACACCCAAAAAGACACAGACTCTCCAGATAGCCCCTTCTAACTTTCCAGAAATCATGGATGTAGAAATGTAAGTATTAACGCCACCAGACGTCTGTCTGTACATCGAAAAAATAGTTGTCCTGGCGACTTTAGTGTTATCTACGGTAGCTATGCGGGGGGGGGTAGTTAGTCAGCGCGGTACACCTGTGTGGTTTACCGAATGTTTCCCGGTGTATCCCCAATGCGGCCTCCTACGGGAATATAAGTAGCTTTTAGGGATTATAGTGAGGTTAGGTTAGTAACTTTTAGGGATTATAGTAAGGTTAGGTTAGTAATTATAGTGAGGTTAGGTTAGTAACTTATAGTGAGGTTAGGTTAGTAACTTATAGTGAGGTTAGGTTTTTAACTTTTAGGGGGTTATAGTGAGGTTAGGTTAGTAAAATTAAGACATATTTATGTTTAACATATAGTTAATAGTTAAACATAACTTACAATAAACATATACGCATTTAAAAATAGTTTGCTCCGCGCGACTGCCCTCTATATATGTATGTGGATTTATACGGGCGGCCGCATTGGAACCCCGGCCGCATAGGGTGGTAACCTGTTTCCCGATGGTTCATGAGAGAATCGGACCTCTAACGATAACTTCAACTCACGATCAATATCATATTTAATGGCAAATAATTTGATTACAGGCCTGCTAGCCCCCGTAGAAAAGGTGAATACGGTAGGAGTAAATATACTTGCCAGCGATCATCCGGGGACTGAGGACAACATCGTATTGTCATATTTAGATACAAATTTAAGTCACTCATGGTTACTAAAACCCCCTAGAATCCTTTGGGGAAAAAAATGAAGTCTTGTTCCGTGAAGTGCATCTCTCCTCCTGCCACAAACACAACACTTATTTCTGGAAATTGTAGGCGGCATTGCTACGGTGTTGTCGGCCAATGAGTGTTGTCTTACATGTACCCCACTGTGCGCTGACAGCGCTCCCTTTTAGACGGGCGCTCACCGCCGATGCTACTGCCA
>JACEEZ010004370.1:66005-68505 GCA_016584305.1 Chionoecetes opilio | reverse complement strand
ACAACATGGATTCACCAAAGGTAATCATGTCTCACTAATTATTGAGTTTTTATAGGAAAGTTTATGAAACAGCAGATAATGATGAGGATTATGATATAGAATACTTGGATTTTAGTAAAGCATTCGACAAGCTGCCATATGGTAGACTCTAAAATAAGGTTAAGGCTCATGGAATATATGGGAAGGTTCTTCGTTGGATTAGAGCTTGTTATGGTGGCTTATAGCTTGTTGTCCTCGTAGTCACCGTGGTAGGTTTGGTTTTTACGTAGGTAGCGTGGCGGTATAGGCCGAGCGGTAGGCACGTGTTTTGCGTGATTCGGTGACTCACGCCCTTATGGACGTGCCTGATCATGTCACGTTGCGTGTGTGTGTTCGGGAGGAAGAATACACTTGTGTTGTATCTTTAGTGTAATTAATGATGAGTTATTGATACAAAATCAGCTGCCGCCAAGACGTTAAGCACCACGTCTGAGACCACGTCTGACCCGGCGGCAACACTGAGATAACTACTTGACCTGGTGGCTGACCCACGCTCACCTTGTCCGCAAGTGGGCGCCGCTAGAGGTCACTACTATGCTACAAACATAGAGGCGGCAAACTTAAAAGTATAAATAGTTGTCTATTACAATGCTCGGTCACCTACCGGCCGTGCCCTCCCGGACCACTGATAAAGCAAAGCGCTGATTACAAGAATAAATTATCAGAGTGCAAAATATGAAAAGAGCATAATACAAGATAAGTCATGCAACAAAAATAATTGAATCTTAAGTTTCACAATGCAAGTAAAAAAATAACAACATAAGGCATAAACATGACAAACCAAGGTGCATGACATTGCAATATGACTACAAACAAAACACAGATATGAAAGGGGTTTAAAATAAAATAACTTAAACTATCACACAAATAAGAGAAAAAAAAGAAATGTGTAGGAGTGGCGTGGAAAAGAAGTAGCCGATGCCGGAGCTGTGTGAGTCTTGCGCACTCAAAACAAGTTCAAAAACTAATAATAATCAACTAATATTAAAAACAGGAGCCGGTGTATGCGGCAGATAGGGCAAAAGAAAGGTTGAAAACCTAGTGACGGTTAGCCGATCTAAGTTTTTCCCGATAGTCCAGAGGTTTGCGGAGATCAGTGCCAGAGTCATTGCGATCAAGCGGAGACTCGTTATCGGTCACGGCATCAGGACGAGGCGCATTAGTTGTTCTGAGGCTATAAACATGAACAACTTGAGTAGTGTTTTGAAGAGGATCTACGATTCTGAATTTGTGACCATGAAGTTTGTCAGCCACTAGATAAGGACCAGTAAATTTAGCATCGAGCTACGAATGGCGTTCAGGCGTAGTTCACATGACTGTGTCACCAACGTCAATAGTGACAGGTTGAGCACGCTTGTGTTGATGGTAGATGACCTCCGCTCTCGGGGCTTGCAGTTTGTCACTTACCGCGGCGTGAATTTGACTAATGACGTGCAACTGAGTCCTAGCATAATCATCCACCGAGTACAAGGTGCGGGGCGCTGAGCGAGTAAGAAAGTAGGGAAGACGTTTTCCGTGCCCGAAGACAATGTAGTGTGGTGTCTTTCCAATAGCGCTGTTTGAGGCACCATTAATGGAAGCTGCTACTTGAGGCAACCAATCTTCCCAAGCCTCATGAATAGAACCAACGACATGTCGCAGAATCTCAAGAATTTTCCTGTTCACTCGCTCAACCAAACCATTGAGGCCGCCGTGGTAAATGACCGTGAAAATTTGAGTAATGTCATACTGGCGACAAATCGCTTCCAGGACTCCATTCTTGAATCTGTTCCATTATCAGACACAATCACTCGAGGTTGTGTAGGGGCAGAAAACATGCGTCACTAAGGCATGAGTAACTGCATCCGCAGACTTATTAGGTAGTGGCGCCAAGACGACAAAGCGTCTGAAGCGATCAATGCAGACAAGAACATACGTAGAGCTTTGATGGCTACGAGGAAGCTGCAGAAGATCTATCGCAATGGTATCCCATGGGCCATCAGGGGTTGGGGGACTCCAGGATAGGGGCTGGTTTATTAACAGCACCTTTGTGTTGTGCGCAGGAAAGGCACTGTGCGACGTGACGCTCAACGTCGACTCGCATAGTTGCCAGAGTATTTCTGTCGCGGCATCTATCGCGACCAGGGTGGCCAGCATGAGGAACGTCATGGAGCAAGTGAAGCACAACGTCCTTATAAACATCAGGAATGACTAACTGGTGAACACGTCTCTGCGCAATCACAGTGCCACGAAGTAAAACACCATCATCAGACACTGAGAATTCAAACAAAGGCAGGGGCATGCGTGGAAGAGTGGAATCATCGTCGGATTCGAGGGCATGATGACTTTAGACCACTGGACGTCTTTACGTTGTTCATCACGTAACTGATCAAGTGACATATTAGGAAGTACACCAACAGGAGCTACAGGTATTTTACGCGACAATGAATTAGCAACAACATTAAGGCGTCCTGGCAAGTAC
>JACEEZ010004370.1:31005-61005 GCA_016584305.1 Chionoecetes opilio | reverse complement strand
TGTCGCAAGAATGAGAGGAAGGGGGAAAGAACGTGCCCTGTGGGGCAGGAGTCTCGCGAGCAACTTGTCGTTTACGCCGGAAACAAAGCTGTGAGGTATGGTCTGTCCTCGAGCAAAATGAACACAGCAAAAGAGGAGAAGCAGAAAAACCAATAGCATTAAACATAACAGGCGCGATCGGGGTGTTATGAGGCGACGGCGCCGGAGGGACACGAAGAGAACTTTCTGCAATACGCTTTTCAATATTTGAAGCGAAATCTAGCAGTCTGTCTTTGGCAGTAAAATCAATGGAGGAGGCAACGCAGCGACGTTCAGGAGTTAAATGAGCAACAAACATGGCATATTCTAGCATTACGCGAAGGTCCTTGCAAGATATGGCGTCGTCTTTGAACCAATCAGCCTTACGCAGTGATGATACAGCGTCATCAGCGATTTGCGCAGAAAGAGCTTGGCCATCAAAATGATCAGCCGTGCCAAGACGATTAGTGAGAGAGTCAATCATGCGAAATACCCATTGTAAACCACCACGATGCTGACCTGAACCAAAAGCCTGAAGAAAATTGTCCTTGAACTCATGATAACTGTTATTTAGAAGGCCAGGCTGAAACGCACTTGCCAACATCATCCGTGCCGCTCGTGAATCTGGTAGAAGTTGGCTACGCACAAAGGCAATTTTGTCGAGATCCAACACCAAGCTTGAATTACGCATTAAGTCTTCGCATAATCCAAGAAAATTGAGCGCTGAATAGGAAGTTGAAGGATCCTCCCCAGAAAAACGTTTAACAAGGGGGTCCTGGTGTAGAATTTTAATGGTTGGAGTAAGTGACGGTGCAGCCACCGGCGGGGCATGAAACTCAGGATCATTAGGAGTCATAGTGAATAGTTCCTGAACTGAACCGAAAGGAACAACAGTGCGTGATCGCAACACTCTGACGAAATCAGCGTCCTCGTGAACCATAGGCAAAAACCAGAAACGCTAGTATATACACAGAAAGAAAAGAAAATCAGGCACAAAAGTAGCCAGGGAAACTATGGAATGGCGAGTGGTAGCCCGTGAGGGAGAAGGAAAACGGGAACGCACAAGGAAAATGGGAAGATTATAAAGGCTCACAAGCAACAGACGGCAAGGCCTAATGTGAGGGTCATGGAGAAAGAAAGAAAACACAGCAGAAACATATGACACGGAAATAAAAACTGCAAGTGAGCCGCAAGACACTACAAAAAAAAAATATATATATATTATATATATATATATATATATATATATATAATATATATATATAACTAAATAGGAATAAATATAACTATACCTAATCTAACATACACATATACAAATTTACAAGCCTGCGACGAAGCACAGAATGGAAGGTCTGGAAAACACACTCACGTAACTGCAGAAAGTCATATGTATCCAGTCAGTCACCTGGAGGAATGTGGGTAATGGGCGCCGTCCAAGCGTTTCCGAGAGAAGGGAGGCTTGCGAACAGCGGCGCGGGGGAAGGGGGGAGAGAGGAGGGCTGGCGGCTGGGCTGGGGTGGGGTGGCAGACCACGTGGGACGAATCCTTGACCTGGCGGGAAGGTCAGGGCAAGAGGGGGAGGTGTGGGGGTGCGCGTCAGGCGCGGTGGGCACAATGAGATAAGCCGGTCAGGCCTTGTCTCGCAGCCAGAGGGGGGGGGGGGTTGAACACGTGTTAGTGAATCGGGTGATGCCTGGGCCAATCACAGGCGAGCACAGGGAAGGGAGCCTGACGACAGCCGGGCACAACTACGCCATGAAAAAAAGAAGTGGCGTGACAAAGTATTTTCTCGAACACAAAGCACTGGAATCTATACAAAAAAAAAAATCACACAAAACAGCACTCACAAAAGTTATGAGGCCAAGAAAAATAACGCACTGGCTAGATAAAAATACCACAAAAATGTCCGCGTGCAATATAATGAAAATGACAAAAAAAAATAACAAAATAATCTTACCAACGGAACACTCGCAAATCACGCGTAACGAAGTACATAGTGGGGTCTGTAGTGTAAACAATACAGCTCTCGTGTAAATTTCGTATAGATTTTTGCAAACAGTTTTTTTTGGAAAGTATGGACCATAAAGAGTGAAAAAAAAGTTGTTTACATTTTTTCATCGGGCATGTTCACTATTTGGCAGCCATTTTTCAAAAGGGCTATCGCGTAGCTAAAATATGCAACATTGTGATCAAGAACAGGGTTTGTGATGCAGCCCAGTACATATATGGTTCGTTTTTCCAGCATATAAAACCATACTATTATAAAGGTAGGTAGATACTTGATATTAATTAAAATATTAATGTTTCAATTAATATCACCATTATTCCAGAAAAAGTGCTCACCAAAATTAACGTGGAAGGCTATTTAGTAGGCCAAAGCATCATGCATGTGTGTGTAGGAACACCAAAATAGAGAGGCCGTTTCGAGTTGTTTGATCTAGAAAAGGTAGGTCAAGGTCCCCAATCCGAACACAGCATGTTAGGAGTTATGATGTGGCGACGTTCGGATGAACGTAAGAAAACCCCACACTTTTCCCTGTGGCATAAACAGTAAGAAAAAACGTTTTTCCACTTAATCTTTAATCATTACGTTTGAAAAAATTTTAAATAGTTAAACATGTCATCATCGATGGAGTCAACCTTCCCGTCATCATCGTCACATATGGCCGAAGAGTCAATATTGTCACATCTGTCAGAATCTGCCCCACATTTGCATAATTCGGTACACACTATATTGTTCTTCTTGCAGGTACATCGAGCTCCACATTTGCTAGTGTTGCACCACATTTTAAAGAGCTGAATGAGGACATCTGCAAAGGTGGATTTGTGGGCAGAATTTGGTGCAAATCCTCCATTCGATGCTGTCCCCTCCCAAAAGTGAGTGGGTCGAGAAGGATTGGGTGTGTCTCAAATGATGCTTCCAGATACTGCATTTCAAATGTGCTCTTAACACTAGTTGAAGAATGGCACCTTGTGTCGGGGGTAAAACGTTCCACTCCCTGGTGAGCTTTTAACTGACGGAACATGTACCACGCAGATCTTCAGCATTGTCATGGGGTTTAATTTTTTTTGTGCCGAACAGGCTTCAAATATATTTTGTGCACGCTCGAAGGACATTATCAGTGGGTGCATCCCGATACCGAGACCTGCCAATCCCTGAATAACATAATTGCTGGAACTCGTTTTAGACATTGAAACAAGGGCAGTTTTCCCTTCCCATGTATTCGACCCGTCGTTTTCACACCCGGTTAGTGCATGCATCTCACACAGACCTGATATTTTATGTGAATCCATTCGGTCAAACAATCCATGAAGTTCAATGCGTCGTCGGTTTCTCCAGTACCCATGATCAGGCGACCTCAGGGCCCCGGATGAGATAACATGGTCCATTTCAATAACTAGTACATCAGTGTTGGATGAGTAGATGTCAACTTTATACCTAGCTTACGATTTCTGCTGCATACAGGATTTTCTTCGTATCGGCCTCTTTATGAGTACTAGTTATTCTGACGATGTTCTGTATTGTTTGCACGTTATCCAGGACGCCTTGTCTTGTAACTGTTACAATATTTTATTTCACACCTCCGACTAATTGGTCAGCAAGAAATAATGGGAAAACTATCCTTGGTTGCATACTCGCTAGAAATGATGCGAAATCTCGAATTGGGGGGAGTTTTATCAACTTTGAAGCCTCTGCCTGACGATTTGTCTCCAGTACGGGGTTTTCGGTTACATTCTTCATAGACAAACACTGTAGCNTCATTAAGCCTCGCGACGATTTGTCCCCAGTACGGCGTTTTCGTGTTACATTTTTCATAGGGGTTTTGAACACTGTAGTCATCAAAGATGACATAGGCAATGACTATCCTTTAGATTTGTAATTGATGCTCGTGTAATAGCATCTGATAAATTTTGCAGGTTTTATTCTTTCCTTGTTGGCAGCCATCTCCTGGACTATGGCCATCCCGTTCGAATATGATACACGTGTCGTCGTGCATATCAGTTACAACCTGTGGCAGTTCAGCGTCTGTCGTCTGTTGTGAGTCCACTAAGCTTTCCAATGCATGAACGAGTTTTGCCTTATCAGTACAGGGACGTAGTTTTACAAAATCTACCCAATTGTTGCAAAAACACAACCAAAATTATGTATATCGGGCAGATAAGTAATATATGGGATTACGTACACACATCAAACATTATTTGAGTCTCAATAATCGTCAAAACAAAACATGTTGGCGAAAAAATGGCTTTTGTTCCTATTATGGCAGCCATTTTGAAAATATGTTGCCATATGATAAAGAGGGGATAGGAAAAAATGTAAACATATTTTTTTGTTATTTAAAAAAGGGTTTGCATGTATCCAAAAAAAAATCACTTTTTGAAAAATCTATACGAAATATTCACAAATTACAAAACAGACCCCACTACTTGATCGAGGAGTCATAGCGCAAGAAATTGAAATGTGCTAGAATTACACCTATTTACAAAGAAGAATCGAGAGCTGAAGCAAATAACTATAGACTTGTTCCCTTTAACTTCACACATCATAAAAACTCTAGAGAAATTAATAGTGAAAGAAATAGCCTCGTATTTTGAGGATAATGACAAAATGAACCAAGATCAGCATAGCTTCCGTTCAGCCGCTCATGCCTTTCACAATTCCACCCCATCATGAAAACATGATCAGAGCACTTGAACACTATGTGTAAAAACATATGAAACTATATGGTATTCATGTCTATGTGATATATATTCAGAAAGATATGACGTAAAATAGATTTTCACGATTCAGATGGCAGCCATCTTGGATTTCCCAACTTTATGGGTGTCAAAGGGAAAATGTGTTTGGCCTATATCTGAGATCATTTAGTATGTCATGATCATCACATGTGCAATTTTCGTGCTTTTACCACCAAAGCCACAATCCTCTATATTTGGCCACATATCCCCTAGCCATAGACCACTGTATACCTGGACTGCACACGCGACAATGTTTTGAATTGCGGGGCTGCAAGGGCCTGCGGGGCGCCAGACAAAGATATATAGTGGTTTATGGACTATCAATATAGACTGTGTTTATCAGTATATATGATTATACTGTAATCTTCGTAAATGTTTGTTCTATAATATTATCAAATAAAAAACAGTAAACACGCTAAAGAAATGCCATTACGAGACTATGAAGAAATATGCATGAACTTAATATCACTTAACTCTTCGCCATTTAAAACTTTGCGAGTCAACTTTTATCATGAAGGATATCAATAGAAGCGCAATTTTATTAGCTTTCCATTTCTATATTTCGTTATCTGATAAATTAATTAGAACCATGCATAAATTAGCATTAAATAAATAAATAAAATCACCAATCGGGTAATTTTCCCGATTGATGATGTTATTTATTTACTTATATATTTCGTTTTCTGATAAATGAATTAGCAACCATGTATAAATTAGCGTTAACTAAACAAATAACCTCATCATCGGGATAATTAACCGATGATGATTTTATTTATCTATTTAACGCTAATTTATGCATCGTTCTAATTAATTTATCAGATAACGAAATATAGCAATGGAAAGCTAATACAGTTGAGCTTCTATTGATACCTTCATGATAAAAGTTGACTCGCAAAGTTTAAATGGCGAAGAGTTGAAGTGAATATTAAGTTCATGCATATTTCTTCATAGTCTCGTAATGGCATTCTTTACCGTGTTTTACTGTTTTTTATTTGTTAATATTATAGAACAAACATCTACGAAGATTACAGTATATCATATATACTGATAAACCAGTCTGTACGATGCGTATATATATATAATATATATGTATATGAATCCGAGCGGCCCTCCGACTTCGGGGCAAGTTCAGGCCCATGTGAAAACAGGCCGATATTCCGTGAGCAGTCCAGGTATATACAGTGGCCTATGGCCTAGCTAATAAGACTCTAGGTTTATACTTACTGGGTATGTTGTAAATTAGCCTGATTTTGTAGTATTTTGGGGTTTAAAAAATATAAGATAATAATAAAAAAGGTACAAATGATATAATCATTAGCAATTAAGAGGGAAATATGAAGATCTAAGTTGTACTGTAAAATAAAGGTCGTGACATTGCAGTATCCCCGTAAACACCCCACATTCACGGAGAGTCAGAATTCTTCAGTCTACCAACAAGTTCATCTCTACCTACCAGTCTACCAACATCTCCATAACTTTCTGATGTATTGTTCAGTTTATATTAAATATTGCTCACGAAGAGGAAGGATATAACCCCTGGTATATGGCTGAACGCTAGCAAATATAGATAAACATCATGTCCCACCAATTTATTGAGTTTTTATAGGAAAGTTTATGAGACGGCAGATAATGATAATGATTATGATATAATATACCTGGACTTTAGTAAGGCATTCGACAAAGTACCACACGAGCGACTCATAAATAAAGTTAAGGCTCATGGAATAGATGGGAAGGTTCTTCGTTGGATCAGAACTTGGCTAAGTGACAGGCAACAAAGGATTACAATTAATGGTTCTGAATCTGAATGGGGACAGGTGACAAGTGGAGTTCCACAAGGGTCTGTTTTGGGTCCATTACTATTTTTGATTTACATCAATGACTTGGATAATGGGATTAGCAGTGATATCAGCAAGTTTGCTGATGATACTAAGGAAGGTAGGATTATTGGATCACAGTCTGATGTAAACATATTGCAGGGAGACTTAGATAAACTTAATGAGCGGGTAGTCAAATGGCAGATGGAATTTAATATTGATAAGTGCAGCGTTATGAATGTTGGTAGAAAAACCCCTGGTAATAGATACACCATACGCAATGTTTCGCTGAAAAGATCAGAAGGTGAAAAAGATCTTGGGAGTGAGGGTGAGCCCAGACCTCCGACCCAGGAAACAATGTATTGAGGCTAGAAATAGAGCTAATAGAGTGTTAGGATTCATTACCAGAAGTGTTAAAAGTAGAAGTGCAGAAGTTATTCTAAAGCTTTATCTGGCTCTAGTCAGACCTCACCTAGACTATGCAGTTCAGTTTTGGTCTCCATATTACAGGATGGATATAGCCTTGTTAGAACCAGTGCAGAGAAGGATGACCAAAATTATTCAAGGGATGCGTAACTTTAGTTATGAGAAGAGATTGAAGCTATTAAAGTTACACTCTCACTCGAGAGACCGATCTGATAGAAGTTTTTAAGTGGCTAAAGGGATTTAATAAATGAGAGGTAGGAAAAGTTCTTACGGCTATTAACCAGGGTAGAACAAGAAGTAAAGGATTCAAGCTGGAAAAGCGTAATTTAAAAAAGAAATAGGGAGTTAACTGGTTCACATATAGGGTGGTGAATGACTGGAATGGACTCAGTAGACAGGTAGTTAGTGCGGAGTCATTAAGGAGCTTTAAAGAGGGGCTGGATAGGTTCATGGATGGGGATGAAAGGTGGATGTAGGTAGTGTTAGGTACCAGGAACTACCACGGCCTCTTGTAGCTTCCTTATTTTCTTATGTTCTTATGTAAACGCCAAGCCAAGTGCACCACATAAACACCTGCCGGCTACAAAGCTGTAGCCCATTGCAATCCCGCCGTCTTCTCAACGAAGCTATAAACATACCTGTAATTCATCAGTGCCTCTCCCCCACAATGTTACTCCACATTGTTCTGGCCAGAATTAAGAGGCAGGGCTGGGGCTTGTCTTAGTACCACCGAGAGTAGCGGCAGTGACACACGTGTTACGCACCACCAACACCTGATGCTATCATGACTCGCACAGTACATGCGATATTGTCGTGGGGGTGTAGCTCAGTGGTAGAGCATTCGACTGCAGATCGAGAGGTCCCCGGTTCAAACCCGGGCGCCCCCTGTTTTTTTTCTTAATATTTTATTTTTTTCATTTTTCATAACAGATTCTTTCATCCAAACTTTGATTTGATCTCACACACACACACACACACACACACACACACCACACACACACATACACACACACACACACACACACACACACACACACACACCACACGCGATGGTCAGGTTGATAACGTGACGGGCTCCATTCTGTGGGTAGGCGATTCGAATCTCGTGCTCCCGGGGATTTTCACTTGACAAATTCGGGCGGTTACTGTCCCCCTTGAGCAAGGGGATGGGGGTGTGTGTTGTGTGAGGTCCCAGCATTGCCCAAAGATCGGTAATAATGAGCTCCAAGCTCGCACTGAGAGGGTGAAAACTGGCGTTTCGCGAGCCAGCTCGCGTGGACAAGACCATGAGTGAATAACACACACACACACACACACACACACACACACACACACACACACACACACACACTATTGTGTAGTATAATGTGCGTTACACACACATTATAATACTAATTATGATTATAGATTATAATAAAGCTTTATTTGGCTTTACTTATTTTATTTAACACTAGCCATTTATTTAACATCAATACCTAGCAGACTATGCGTTTCAGTTTTGGTCCCCGTATTAGAGAATGGATATAGCATTGTTAGAATCAGTCCAGAGAAGGATTACTAAAATGGTACGGCGGATGCGTACCTTTATCGTATGTTCGTATCACAGGAACTACCACGTGTAGGCCTCGCGGCCTCTTGTAGCTTCCTTATTTTCTTATGTTCTTATGTTCTTTAGTTATGAGAGGAGACAAACTATTAAATTTACAGCCACTCGACAGGCGTGAAGTAAGGGGTGATCTAATATAAGTTTGTAAGTGGTTTAAAGGGATTCAATAAAGGAGATGTAGGAAAGGTTCTTACGGCTAGTATCAGGGTAGATAGAACAAGAAGTACGGATTCAAACTGGAAGAGCGTAGATTGAAATGATAAACAGGGAAAAACTGGTTCACAAATAGAGTGGTAAATGATTGGAATGGACTCAGTCGTCAGCTAGTAAGTGCGGAGTCATTAGGAGATTTAAAAGGGGCTAGATTATTTCGTGGATGGGGATGAAAGGTGTATAAGATAGTATTATGTAACAGGAACTACCTCCTTTTAGGTCTCACGGCCTCTTGTAGATTCATTATTTTCTTAGTTTTTATGTTAACACGGAGGTAAACACGGGTTAGGATTGACTTAAAAGTGACTGTTTCCGAACATGGTTTGTTGTACAATACAAAACACTCAACGGCGTATCAACTCAAACACTCACTCATATCTACTTCAAGTTTTGTTAAGCTACTTTTTTTAAGTTAATACAAATGCAAACTAACACTTCGGTTCGTATCAACATTTGGGATATTAATGCAAGTATTCAAATGTATATAATATATGTATGTTTTAGATGTATGTTTATCACGCCTCATCCCTTGCAGGCGTCCCTGTATAAGACGCAGGCTGTGTCCTTGCACGCCCCAGGGTTTTTTTATTGAAGTATTACCTTTTTCCAATTTCTGCTTAGATTTCTCTCTCTCCTCTCTCTCTCTCTCTCTCTCTCTCTCTCTCTCCCCTCTCTCTCTCCTCTCTCTCTCTCTCTCTCTCTCTCTCTCCTCTCTCTCTCTCTCTCTCTCTCTCTCTCTCTCTCTCTCTCTCTCTCTCTCTCTCCTCTCTCTCTCTCCTCTCTCTCTCTCTCTCTCTCCTCTCTCTCTCTACTCTCCTCTCTCTCTCTCTCTCTCTCTCTCGTGTACCTTGCATGATAATATAGTATATACAGGTTAAAATTTAACCTGTATATACTATATACGTTCAGAGGTCCTCGAACTATTTGGCCTGCGACCCCTCCAAATAATTTTGAAAGGCTTGCGACCCCCCCCCCCCCTTACCAAAGCATTTCTGACAATCTGACACATTTACATTCTCTTTTTTTTTTTCTCTTCTCTCTCTCTCTCAATCTCTCTCTCTCTCTCTCTCTCTCTCCCTCCTCTCTCTCTCTCTCTCCTCTCTCTCTCTCTCTCTCTCTCCCCTCCTCTCTCTCTCTCTCTCTCTCTCTCTCTCTCTAACTCTCTTACACACACACACATACCCACACATAGGTAGATTCGTATTGCTCCGTATCATAACATTCTAAGTATAATATATTCGGTAAAACATTATGAATACTTAAATGATACCATAATCAGTGCAATCTATATCCTGTATTCTTGCTTTAGACGCATCAAAAAAATAAGTAACCTAAATAAAGTTTAGACTTGTGATGTTGATTTGTAACAACTAGGGGGGGGGGGGGGGCACTCAGTAGAGCGCATACCTCCGCCCGAATATTTAATCAAATATACGTATATATACATATATATTATATATATATATATATATATATATATATATATATATATATATATATATATATATATATATATATATATGCACTCAGTATGAGCGCATACCTCTATAAGCATTGCTTATTGTATTTTGACAAGCGTTTGCCAGACGCAGCAGTACTGTCTTAGAGAAGTGTGAACATCGCCCCCAATAAAACATGCTACAATATACATGTAAAATATATATTAAGCTTTGATACTCGAGGCGAGTAATTTGCATTAAATTGCTATTTTAGAACGTTCCTCGTAATGCATGTCATCCATACAATTAGTAGAACACAGAAGAACTATATTTTTTGGTATTCAGATGCGGTGCATCAATATTTATCGCGAAATTGATCTACGAAAAGGCTAGTCGTGGAGGGAAAACACAGTAGACCAACCTTTGAGTTAAAACTGCCAGCGACCACTGGCATTTATCGAGTTGCAGTTCTCTGGAATTAAGGGTCGGGCGGTGATGATACAAGTAGTACGTATTTATAGGTACTGGAGTCTGGACGTGTGGGCGCGCATGGTGGTGAGGGCTTGATGGAAAGGGGAGGTCTTACTGAACAAAGCCTTACAATAGATTAGGTTAGGTTAGGTTAGGTAAGGTAAGGTTAGGTTAGGTTAGGTCCGTCCATTGACGGGAGGGGGGGGTCTTACTGAACAAACCCTTACAATAGGTAATCCCACCCCCCCCCCCCCGTCAATGGAGGGAAACCTAACCTAACCTAACCTTACCTTACCTAACCTAACCTAACCTATTGTAAGGCTTTGTTCGTAAGACCCCCCCCCCCCCCCCCTCCCGTCAAGGACGGCTTTATTTTTATTTTTTATCCTTTTACGGTACGAGCGAGGGGATTCTTTTTTTTTCTTTTTTTTTTTAAGTTTTTTGTCTAAGAAAACAGTCTAAAAGTCAATCTATCAGAGAAAGTGATTGAGGAAAGGATGACAGTAGCACTAAAAAACAATAATTATATTACCTCTTGCTTTTCTCTCTTCGCACACGTCGATAATAATCATCCCCGATTTCCCCTTCATCCGGTCAAACTCATCCTGTATGTACCACCCACCCAGGGGTGCCCAACGCAATCTTCTTCCTTCCTTTTTTTTTCTTTAGCGCATGAAAAAAAAAAAGGAAAACAAACCCAAATATCCATCTGGAATATAATATTGCGAGCGGTCTATCTTATTCATGTTGTCCTCAAAACCCCCGGCCTCTGTTGTCCCAATGGTGGCGTGATTCTAATTCAGTAACTGGCTACCTTTTTACACAGCGCCATCTTGATTTGAGGTCGTTAGCACGGACAGCTCAAGGCCAGGCAGTGGGACTTGGAAATTTACCAGACGAGGACGTAGGTGTTGATACCTTCCAAGATTTGATACATTGTTTTCCAACCTTTTAAGCGATTTTCTCTATTCATTATATTTATCTGTCTTTTTTTTCGTGTGTGTCTGTGTCATCGCCGTGGATTTACTAGTCTCGTGAGTATGTTTTCCCAGTCCTTTTCTCTGCCTGTCTAGAGTGATTTAGGTGTCGCTTGTTTTCGAGTGCAAACTATTTTTCTTCTTTTCTTTTGTGAGGGGAGGGGGTGTTTTCTTTATGATTGCTTCATTTTCTTACTGCCTCTATGTATATTTTTATTTATGTTTTCATTTATTGTGCTTCATCTACACTAACTGGTTCAGTGGAAACAGTGATTAATCTTCCTGCTTGTTGTTTGGAAACTCCAAGAATTCAGTCTTCATTATTATCTTTTTTCCATGATTCATAACAGGTATTCATATCTGGTAATTATTTGTTAAGTGTTTAAGTAAGAATTGATAATACCTGTTAATTCTAGCCTTTCATTATTACCCTGGGTGATTACTTTTCCCCGTTACACAGTATTGAGATTGGGAGACTTACTGCAGACATAACACACACATACACCCTTACACATCACCATGGTTTTATTTCGATAAAATTGATACATTTTCTATCTCGCCATCGTCTTCTCTTCCACCACCACTGTGTTATTTATAGTATATACTGTGTTTATGTATGTATTTATTTATTGTTATTTTTTTTTTATTCATGAAAAATGTCTCTGATATGAGGTGATTTTATAATACATTTCCTCTTTCTCCTCTTCAACCGGGTATTACTATCCACCTCATATTACATCTGGTTGAAAAACCCTACTTTTAAATCATCATTTCACTATCCTCCATCCAAGTGTCTTATATAACCTTTTTTTTTTTCTACACATGATTTGGAAGGATTGAAGAATACTCCGAACTTCGGTGACTCTGGTGGCGAATATACATGTTCCTACTACGCCACATGTTACAAAGAGCGCTCACTTCTTTTAACGATAACCATGGTAAATCATAAGTGGTCCACCTATTATTTTTTTATTTTTTTATAATCTACGATAAGACTTCCTGACTTTTCTCCTACATACCTACACCCCACCCCTCCTACCAATTTTGCACGCTCCTCCCCCTTCATAGTAGGGATAAAACAAAAGAAGGAAGGACGGGAGGAGTTTTTACAACAGATTGAGAGATGTTAGAAAAAAGATTAAAGAACATAAATCTTATAATCATCCTAGATCTCGAAAGAATATAATCCCATGCAAATTGTGGGTAAAGCCTTATATAACATGTTAAAAGGTAATGGTTCTTTGATTTTAGCGTCTCTATGGAGTACACTCTCCCATTTAAGTTCCTTTGTGGTTAGCAACCAATTAGGTTGTGAAGTGTCTCGTATACTCTTTGTGTCCTCACACTTAGTGTTCAGAAGGAACATAACCAGTTAGCAACTATCTACTTTCTCAAGTAGTAGCTACATTTTTTTTCTAGGAATTAAACTGTCTGCATTAGTTAGGTGGAAGTCAGAGAGGGTAGGGGAAAAAAAAAACATCTAAATTTATGTATTTAAAAATACAACGGAGAACAGACAAGTAGCCTGTCAACATCCGAGTGGTTTTTTTTCGACAATGCATGCTGTATTTTAAAAAGAATAGTAATAATCTCTCTCTATATATATACCCTATCTTTACCTTGCCTACTATCAACCCGTTTAGCACAACCTGTTCAGCCCAAGTGTAACTAGTGCATGATATTTTAGGGTGAGCTGGTATGTTTTACATACATGTATTTTACTTTATATATGCAGAATATTGTAGACTTATATCATTTTTCATATTACAACACTGAAAGTGAAATGAAAATATGGAATCCTTATATGTATATTTCACAATTTACAAGGGGAGACTAAAAATCATGCAGATATATCTTCATTTTTGGCAGCATCATGAGGCATACGGACATACAAAAACATAACATACTTAATTTATAGAGCATCAAATAAAGGGGAAAGGGTGGCAAATACTCGTACAGTGGAGAGGCTCTCCCGAAGAAAGATTATTAGTGAGGTAAGGGAAAAGGTTTAAAAAAAATTGCATCATAACCAGTATTGACTAGGGATTTCACAAAGTAGTATTAACATAAGTACAAGCAATAACGGAAAACATGTCATGAAAACGTAGGCAAAAAATGAGGTAATTAAAAAATACATAACAAGTACATAACATGGAACACAATATTCAGCATCGTGCCCTACACACAGTTGTTATGTCTCCGAAACATACAAGCCTGTACTAATTATAGTTTACCTATTAGTTATGTTCATAATCATATTCATAGTTCACTTTAGAAAGATCTAAAGTGATTTCTTTATAAGTACACTTATACGGATGCCTTACCTTCTTGTGGCCTTAGGGAATACATTATAAACATGCTATTGTTGTTCCTTCTTATACATATTGCACAGAACTCATCAATGCTCTTGTTCACTCATCCTGGCTTTTTTGGTTCGGTGTTGTTAAGGCCTGCGAGGAATCCAGGGTGGATCATAAATTTTAAGCACTGTAAAGACGGGTGAGGCTATCACACTCACAGCGTGGGAGGACATGTAATCTTCATGAAAACGCAGGTGACAACGTGTGTGAGGGTTTCATCCTGCTGGGCTCCACGTGCTCGAAATTCCCCGGCCCGCAAAATGTACACATGCAGACGATGCGCACACGACAAGAGACGCCATCTGTTGTAAATGGTTTTTTGTTTTTTTTTTTTTTGTACAGCTTGGGTTACTTGCAGCTTTCACGTCTTTCCTTGAATAGCGATTGGCTCTGAACGATAATTTTAAATAACCCTCCTTCTCCTACACCGGCCACCAGTCACCTATCTCCTCGCGACAATTGTCTCCAGGACAGTCCACCTCCTCGTTACGACACTTTCTCCTCGATCCACCTTTTTTTTTACCCACCTCTCTATAATTACCGTCCGGTCAAGCACCTCTTTATAATTACCCCCGATTTCTTCTCAGTAAATATGTCGCTGGTGGCGGGCTCTCCTCTCTCATACTTAGATTCAAAGTTGTAATTTTCATGTATAAAAAGAAGTTTTATTGAAACTAAATTAATTGTGAGTGTAAAGTTTCGTATAAATGAAGGTAGTTCGCCAGAATTAAATTTTATTGGGAGCGAGCGAAGCGAGCTGCTTCTTACCATAAGACCCGTGGAACCAAGTTTAAGCCAAAAAGTGTATAGCTACTCCTAAATATTATCGGATTGAGCTGCAATTTGAGATGCAAGTAGTGCTGTCAAAATCAATGGGGGCCTGTGCAACAAACTTTTTGCGTAGAACAAGCCCTTAATGAGTAATTTGGGGTAAAACTACTCCCAAATATTGTCGGATTGAGCTGAAATTTGAATGTAAGTAGTGCTGTCAAATCAATAGGGTCTGTGCACAACTTTTTGCGTAGAACAAGCCCTTTTTGAGTAATTAGCGTAATGGGGTTAATTGGCTGGTTTCGTTTGGGTCGCTGCCACGTTTCCCGCCGTAAGAGCTGAGCCAAAAGCGAAGGGGCCAGAGACTGGACGCCTATACTTGATATAATTTTTTTTCTATTCGAAACAAGAAAGTATCATCACAGCCGAAAAGCTCACAATTTTTTATTTGTTCCCCAAACACAGGTGGCTGACGGTGGCGGTAGACTCCCTTCCGCTCCCGTATTTATCATATAAAAAATGGAATATAGATGTTTTTTGTGTTTTCAATATATTATTTTGCCCCAACTTTTTTTTATTTTCCCCCCTGACCTAGTAATAAGGCTACATGGAAGTGTGATCTAAAAAAAAATATATATATATTACGGTACATCGATTTTTTTTTTTTTATACAAATAGGTAAGTAAGAACACACACACACACACACCAAACACACACAACACAGACACAGACACAGACCAGCCGACACCACACACACACACACACACACACACACACACACACACCACCCTACACACACACACACACACACACAACACACACACACCTCACTACGATGACTTTCCAAAAAAGTTCATTCATTCAGTGCTGAGACAAGCTTGACGCCGTATGGGGGGAAAAGAGAGAGAGAGAGAGGAGAAAAGAGAGAGAGAGAGAGAGAGAGGAGAGAGAGAGAGAGAGAGGGGGAGAGAGAGAGAGAGAGGGGAAAATGAAAAGAGAGAGAGAGAGAGAGAGAGATTGTTGGGGCCAGGCCCATTATAGATGTTTATATTTAGTTCGAGATTTAAAGGGAGTCCGGCAGAAGTACCATGGGACCTCTTTTGGAGTATAAAGTTTTTTTTAAACGTTGATTATTTATTGTGGAAGGGGCATATATATTGAAAAACTCCCGGAGCATTTGTCATACTTGAGCAATTTGTGCTGGCGGCAAAAATCCAAGATGGCGCCACGAATCTGGGTAAATCTTTTTTTCCTCATATCTCCGTAACTAATGAGATAAAAAACACCAATGTGGGCCCTTTTAAAGGGGGTTAGGCATCAAGTTTTAAAATGCGCCATTATTATATAAATAAAAAAACCCCAAAAAAACAAGAGGGCCCCATAAAATGTGTTTTTCATTGCAAAAAATTTGGGGATTTTCTCAAAACCCCTTTAAATGGGATCGTTTAAAGGAATGCACAGCCGGTTGGGCAAGGTCGTGGGGTTTTAAATTCTTTAAAATAAACGTTATTTGTATTTTTTTTTGTTTTTATTGCAACAAACCGCATGAGTTCATTTCGGGGTTAAACCCACGTGAGCCCACATTTTGGGTTGGCTTAATCACTGAAAACATTTATGTATTCGGGTTAAACGTAAGATATGGATTTAGTTTTTTCGAGTGATGCCCACTGTACAAGTCACAAAGCATTTGTGTTGCAGCAAATTCCAGGGTTTGAACACAGAAAAATTTTTGAAAGACTGGTGGGCCCACCCGGAAAACCAAACCCTGGAGGGAAACGACAAGGTGTGTCACTCTCGACCCACACCTGATCAGCGCAAGACAGCATCTGGTGAAAAGGCGACTGTATCGGGGGGCGCGTATGGGGAAAAGGGTGATCTGGGTTTCATCTTTTTCCCATCCATTTTTTTAAAACGCCCAAGTTTGGTGGACCCGCGTTTTTCCCCCCCCCCCGGGGGGCCATATGGAGGGTGATGATGGGGCCCCTTTCACTTTTTTTCCTCAAAGGGCCTCGCTGGTCGGTGGTAGAGAGCAAATTTGGTGTTGATGTTCCCCCTTTGCCTTTTTTGCTGCCCAAGCCCCTGAGTCGTGCATTGACTCTTTCACTGTTGTTTACCCAAATAGCAAGCAGTCAGAATTTCTTCCTTGCTGTATGACCGGGAAGCGAAGAAACCCAATTTTTGCCCCAGAAGTACAGAAGAAGTCCATTCTTAAAACTTTCAGAACAGGCTTTTTCCAATGCCAAAAACCAGCAAGAAACTGGTCGCAACCAAAAAAGTGATGGGCAGCTAGGATTTCTGGTATGATATCTATGTGTTCCTCAAGGGTTTCCCGTACGTCTATTGCTCGATTTTTGATTGGAGTTTCCCAATATCACCATAAACTTAAGCCCACCTTCCAGATATTTAATGTAGAAGCAGTAAAAAACACGTCTGTTTTATCTGATAAGACGGTGTGTTTGTGGGTTTCCCCCTTTGCAGCCAAGAGCATTTGTTGAACGTTTGATGATATTTCCCTTTTTCTTTGGTGTGTTTCAACCCCCTCTGTTGATGATAAGTCCTCCATTGTGGTTTCAATGGGGAGTTTTGTTTTTGGGATGGGGTTTATCATTTGGGGGTTCTGAAAGTGGTTTCGATGGAAAAAAATTTCCCCTTTGAGTTCAGTGCAGATTAGGGTCAAGAGCTGCTTCTTGTTTTCAGTGCCCAGTCAGGATTATTTTCTGTGATGGCAGCTTCGTTGTAACCTTGAGGGGTGAACTCTTTTTGGTTTCAGGTTCCCCCCATTTCTTGTGACCCCCTTTTTGTGCTGTACTCATAGTCCCCGACCCCCCCCCCCCCCCCCCAACCCACAAGTCCCACATCCCTTTTTGCAGTTTCCTTTCCCCAATATTTGGTCTAAAAGTTTGACACACCCCTTTTTTACGTACCCCCAAAGGGGCCGTGTATCACAAGAGGAGAGAAAAAAACCACGATAAAATTGTGTGTCGGTTTGGTCCCACCGGATGGGGCCCCTAAAATTTTCCCATGAGTCTTAAAAACACGGATTTTCTTTTGGGGCATCTAATCTCTCCTACTTTGGGAAAACTTTAAATTTTGGGAAATTGGTGCCGCTCAGTGCGAAAAACCTACTTGTTTTCCCCTCTTGAGGGGAAAATTGGCCTGAAAAACCTATACCCTTGGGTGATAAAGGCTGGTGCAAAAAAACTTTTTTTTCAAACTTTAAAAATTTTTCCCCTCGCCCCACTGCCAAGCCCAGGGATTTTATTGAGGTATGAGGGAAATGCCCCCCGGAAAAGGGCGTTTCGAATTCACCCCATCTGTTTTTTTCCCAATTAAAGGGAAATTTGCATTTAAAATGTACCCGGGACCTCCCCCTGCCCTGAAAAAATATTAAATATCCCCTTTAGGATGACTCACTGGACCCAAAGAGGATTGATGCTCAAATCGAGTTTGGGCGGAGCCTCTCGGCCTTTCGGTCATTTGGAGTTTCCTAGTTTGGAGCTTTTTTTTGGGAAAAGTTTCCCCCCTTTTACCCCCCACCCACCCCGACCATTTCGCTGAGGTTGGACTCCAATTTGCTGCAGAGATGAAGTTTTAAGGCCCTGTTTGAGTGTTTGGGGGTTTAAAGGTGATCCCGGGAGGGAGCTTTTTCCCAGGGCCCCGTCCCTCATGAAAGTAGTCTCTAGGTTTACATGCCCGCCCAGATCCCATTCCGGGGACCCTAGGAATATGTCCGCACATGCTTTTCCTTTCATAAAACAGACCCGGCCCTTGGTGGGGTGACCCTTCCACCCGATTGAGAAAAAGAGGCCATATCGTGGTAGTGCACATGGACAGCCCGGTAGCCCGGGGAGCCCCCCCCCCCCTGGAGGCCACCCCCCCCAGGGGAGCGGTGGCCAAGTGGTTAGGTCTTGGAGTGCGAAAAATCCAAAGTCCCGAGTTCGGGAAACCCGCCGGGGGAAAATTTTCACGAGCCTGGTAGGGGGGGTAGAAGGTCCCCAGTTCAAGTCCCCCCCCCAAGGAGAACTGTCAAAAACCTTTTCGAGTGGGCCCAAGCAACCCAATTTTCCCGCGTAACTGTCCCGCCCCATTGGGGAGGGTGCCCGGGGGGACTCTAGGGGGGCCTTTGGGCCCAAACTGAAGATCAAGGGAAAATCATAGAAAAAAAAAAATCTTTTTTTCCCCCCCCTGAGAAAACAGGGGTCACTTTTTTTTTAAAAATTTTTTCCCCGCCTGCGCCCCCAGCGGGCGAGGTTTGAACCCCCCATCAAGGACTCTCCAATTTCCTACCCGACGCTATAGGCTCAAAAATAAAAAAAAAAAAAAAAAAAAAAAAGAAGAAGTAGGGCATCATCAAGGTAAAGGCTTTTAAGGGAAAGTGGCCCCGTCTCCTTTTCCCCCTCTATTGATAAAAAATCATCATGATGAAAAACTGGCTTTATGAGTATGTAAAACCCCTAGTTTATGGTTTTTCTTCTGCTGGAAATTTTCCAATAGTCATCCCGGGTTTAGGCCCTTTCGTGAAATTTGGGGTTTTCTCTTGATCCTTTTCAGTACTTTCCCCCACAACGAGTCGTAGCGCCCCCACCCTTTTTAGGGAAAAAATTTTTTACCAGACAACATCTTCGGCCCCTCCTCCCAAAAACAGCACCCTCACTTCGGGAAGTCCGCTTTCTGCCCTCAAAATACCCCCCCCCCCCCCCCAAAGGGGTCCGGAAAAAAACTAAAAGAGAATGCCCTTTCCTTTCCCAGGGCCCCATGAGAATTTTTGGGAAACCCGGGCTGGGTAGGTCCACAAATTTCGTGAAAAAGCCACACGGTACAGTTGCAGGTCGCATGTGAAAACAACAAATTTCCCGGGCCTGTTGCTTGTGAATATTTTGCCTGTGCCAGGGCCGTCATCATCGGGGTCAGGGGTCGGACGGAGTCCCTATCGATCAGTGGCAGATACAAGCTTTTGTTTTGGTTTTTGGTTGAGAGCCCTTTTGGCGACTGTTGGCCCGTATTTTACCCAAATTTTAAAATCGGGGGATCGAAAATTTTATGATGTGGGCTTTCCCGAAAAGGCCGGGGCTGTTTTTTCAGCTCTTTGGGCCTTTCCAAAAGCTTTTTGAGCGCCCTCTTCAGGAAAAAAATATTTTTCGCGGCCGCCGCCCCCAAAACGCACAAACACGTCTGGGGAAAAACCCCGTCTGGGGGAAAACCCGCACAAGACACACCAACACCCCCCCACACGGAGCAAACCCCTCCCCGAATATGTACACAATTATATACAATACTTGAACCAGCTTTTACATGCCATGTAGCAATGGCTGTTGAGAATGTAAATTTTCTGCAATGAAAAACACATTTATGGCGGCCATCTTGTTTTTTGTATGTTTTATTGATATAATAATGGCTGCATTGTAATCTTGATGCCTGAAAACATATAAAAGGACCTGTCATTTGTGTTTCTATCTCATATAGTTACGAAGATATGAGGAAAATAGATTTTCCCAGATTCGATGGCGACCATCTTGGATTTCGCCTCCTAGCACAAATTTCTCAAGTATGAAAAGATGTCATCCGGCAGTTTCTGAATATATATGCCCTTACCATCAATAATCAACATTAAAAAAAACTTTATCTCCAAAGAGAGGTCAAGCACATATTTGGCGTTTATCTGCCGGACTAAGGGGAGTATCCGAGGGAAATCGGTATTTCTCCCCTGTAGCGCCAAAAGTCTTCGCCATAGTTTTTTCTGAATCGTATTTATATAATCTGACCAAGTTTCATTGTGATCGGATAATAATTAGTAAACAAAAACTAACAAAAAATCGCAGCAATGTTTGTTTCCGGGAAAGTTTGCTGCATTGTGTTTCTAAGACATCCATCTATCATACTATGTAACACAATCCTTATCACTTCAAAAAGGTTAAGAAATGTGCAATTTTGTGCACCCCAAAATTATGGTAGTCACCGCTTTTGATATAAAAAATCGTAGAAAATTAGAGTTTTTTGCAAAGCATATTTCCGTACATAGTTTTAAGCGTATACATGTGAATATAGACTGAGAAAAGCGGTAAGACTATAGTGCAAGAACTGTAGGTGGTGGTAGAAAATAATGTTTTCATAATTTTTTTTTTTATATTTAAAAAGAATAGATCAAAACTGCAAAGTTGCTACGGTCCTCCCTTATTAGCGTCTCGTTGTCTGAGGTGTGTTACAACAAGAGTACGTCAAACTTGAGGGTTAACATAACAATTTTAGCGGAAAAAAGTCGAATTTGAGTGATTTTCGGCTCCCAGTTCCGGAGACTCTCCTTAATATCTAGATATTAACAAACCTAGTACTTCAAAAAGAAAACTATTCGCTCTGGAATCACCAAAAGTCTAACATTTTTTCATCACGTCCATTACAGAACAAACCTGATTATGAATACTATATCTGGTGAAATTTGTGTCTTGTCATTTTTGGTGTGGTATGTACTGCAATCGGGAGGAGGAGAACTGAGGCAGGAATCTTCAGCAACGTAGTTAACACCTCAGGCAGCGGGTAGTGTTGAATGGTGTCGGGAAAGTTGAAGGGCAATCTGGAAGAGCGCCCAATTCTTCAGAAGTACCTTCAGGGGATAAGAACAGCAGCAGTGGTGGGAGGTGTTGTCAGGTTGAGAGTTGTGAGATGTCTGGTTTTCCAGTGTAGAGCGGCTATGGGGTCACCTCGGTTAGACTATCCCTCTACCCCTGGACACGTGGGTGGGGGTGTTGACGTGGCAACGTCACGTCGTCACGACGACCGTGACGGTCGGCGGACAAATTCTGCCGGGCATGCCCGTGAATGTTGTCCACACTGCAGAGTCGATGAATAGGCGGGCGTGCCCGATGATGCCAGTAGGTTGTCGAGTGCGGTACGATAAATATGTTGCCCAGTACTACTGCGTATAAAGTTCCTGCTGTGAACCGTGTTACAACGAGGTGGTAAGTGGGAGGCAAGCCTTGTATGGATCCCCAATGTTAACTTGCGTCTGGTAGCATCGTAGCTCCTCAAGCCACCGGGCACCGCCAGGGCAGACATTCAGAGAGAGTTAAAGGCCACGGTGGTTAGCTTAACAATATCCCTCTATTTAACATCCCGGCGTTAGTGGGTATTCACATACGAGACATGCAGTGGGGTGGTCAACGGTTGTTCAAGCGAGCTGTTATTGGGCTGAGCGACTACAATTTTGAACGTCACAGCCTCGCAGAATCACAATTGTGTAAAACAAATGCCACCAATTAGTGTTGTGGTCCCCAAACGTGTCAGCAATCACAAGCAGCCGCGCTGCATTCAGTCTTCCATCTAGTTACTACTATGTTATTCTTAGTTATTCCATAATGCCACATCCCGTGTCACCTCCGTCGCTTCAACACTTGTTCCACTCCACATACACGGGTACCGCGGTGGCTTGTACTTCCTGTATTCTAGCCTTTTATATTCCTCCGAGTAATAGGGCGCTATTTTCTTCTTCATGTGATCTTTTTCGCTGAATCATTCGTAGCCGCCTCTTTAGTGTTGGGGAAGCCAACCACCCCGGGAGGCGGGTCAAAACCCCGGCTAACACCCGATACCATTCACGCTGGATGGACAGGGCTTGGGTTTTAATCAAGAAAAGGCCAGCCAATTTACCTGCAGTTCTGCACAGACCATGGCTGTCCTGTCTGGCATCGCTACCCCGATAGCCGGCGGGTCGAGATGTCTGCGCTAAACCACTTGGCCCATACACAAGCGCGGGTTTGTATAGGCCTAATTTCGTTTGTACTTGCCCTGTTCATTTGAGTCAGAAAACATCATATATACTCAATTATGAGTATTTTTATTTACGCAGCTTCTTAACAACGACCCTATAGGCAGTTGCTTGTTAGTGTGTTAACGTCAACTCTGACCACAATCTCCCCCGAATACCAAAACAGCTGATGACAGTTGTAAGTTGTTAAGCATGGACGTTACGTCTCTGATTGCCCCCCTGGTGATTTCGCTCAACGGGGGATCGGACATTTCGATGGTTTACCGTCATATGTGCCGATGACGGGCATGCCGCCGATCAGGCCCGCTCGTCTGTCCTAGGGTCTCTGTAATAAGGAGGGTACCGCCATTCATAGGCCCTATGTTTAAACGCCATGGCGCCATCTAAGTACAGGGCCTCTTCTGTTCACCAAGACCCGCGGAAGTTCTCAAGGCATGACCCCGCAGTATATCATTTATACATGTACAAAGGATATTTACTGTTATCTTCGGAATGTTTTTTCTATAAGATTATTCACATAAACACAGTAAAGCACATTAATAAGTCATTATGAGACTGAAGAAATATGCATGAAATTAAATTCACTTAAACTTGTCGTCATGTAAACTTTGTGGGACACTCTAGATGGAATTACAATAAAGCAGAATTTTATTAGCTTTTCCATTGATATATTTCGTTTTCTGATAAATGCAGTAGTCCCATGCATAAATTAACGTTAACTAAATAAATCGCCGCAGCGGCCCCGCTCTCTCTCTCTCTCTCTCTCTCTCTCTCATACCTTTTCGAGCCTTCACACTGAAAGGTTGTGCTACTAACTTGTTCTGCAGTCAGCTTGTGCCCCTCAACAGCCAAATGGATTCGGCTACGTTAAAAACCATTTTAGCGTGTCAAGACCAAGCCTACAAGGGAGCACTGGATATATTTATGAAGACAATCAACGAAAAATTGGAATCTAACAACAACACCATCATGGAATTAACAAGAAGTCTCGAGTTTACCCAGAGTGAAGTTCAAGACTTGAAACAACAGGTATGTCGTCTCGAACGGGAAAAGCGAGACAGTGAAGAAACAATTGTTCAATTCAGATCAGACATACAGTCAAGTAAGAAATCAACCGAAACATTGGAAGCTCGAGCTAACTACCAAGAGGACTACAATCGGCGAAATAATCTGCAGTTTGTTGGACTTGAGGAACGTCAAAACGAAACCTGGGAGCAGACTGCCGTCCATGTTACGAAGCTCCTGGAGGATAAACTGAAGCTTCGAAACATCCAACTGGAACGAGCGCATCGGGTGGGGCAGCGTCATGAACAACGTCACCACCCTATTGTGGTTCGTTTCACTAAGTTCTGTGATCGAGAAGCAGTAAGGAGGAATGCTGCGCAACTGCGTGGAACAAGGATCTACGTCAATGAAGACCTGTGCCCAGCTTCCCAAGCCATACGGAATGGAAAGTTGCCTCTCCTTAAAGAAGCAAGAAGGGAAGGTAAGATAGCTTACTTTAACCACACGAAACTGGTGATCAAAGAAAGAACTCAAACTCCTACGAACACTTCTAGTGGTGGACTGTGGTGGTGCTGATGGGGCGACGGGTCGGAGAGATGCTGCTGGGCCTGCTGATGATAGTGATGCTGGTGGTGCAGCCGCTGAGGATGCTACTGGTACTACTGGAGCTGATGCTGGTACGGCTACTGGTGGTACTACGGAGGCGCGACTGGATTGCGTGCCAGAGTGCCGCAGTGGCGAGGTTGCGTCCAGATGGACTGAGTACGTGTTTCGTCTCTCTCGGACTCCACTGGAGCTGTTCGTCCTAAGGGCGCACATACTGCTAGCGGGAGGCACACCTCGTCGGGCGACCCCGGTGCAGCAGGGCAGCCCAGGGAGCAGCACGTTGGCAGGATGAGTACACGAAACGCCAAAAAGTTATTACGTATTCATAGTGTAATGTCACGGACATTGCTCTCCGCTAATTAAGGTAGAACTTCTATGGATCTTCCATACCATAACCTAAATTATAACAATTTGAATGAAGAACTAAATGATGAGCATAACTTTCCATTGACAACTTTAAATGATATGATATTTGAGCCAAATAGATATCAAGATAGTGAAAGATTATTAGTTAGCAATAACCAAACTGACCTTGTTACACCTGGATCATCATGTAATTATTATTTTGTAATGACCTGAACAATGACGATATTTTCTCTACGCATGATGTAAAAATATTGACTTTTAATATTGCTAGTGTACCATCTCATCTAGATACTTTTTCAGCACAAATACTAGACACATTACACTTCAAGTTTGATATAATAGGTTTATGCGAGACACGCCTAAATGATGCCATAAGTCCACTATATAAATTAAATTATTTCAAAGGACATTTCCAGAACAAAAGCACCAGTGGAGGAAGTCTAGCCATTTACGTGCGTTCTAACTTCCAATTTTTTCCAGTGCAAAACACATCCTTCCAATTACCTCATATTGAGTCACTATTTTTAAGGGTAACTAAACCGCCCAATTTTTTAGTGGGAATCCTATATAGACCTCCCAATGGTAACATTACTGACTTCTTATCTTCTTTGGAAGAAATATTACATTCAGCAAATTCTGATTCTAGATTACAGTGCTACATAATGGGTGACTTTAATTTAGATTTATTAAAATATTCCATTAACAATAATATAAAAGAATTAGTTAACCTTTTTTATTTACATTACATGTTTCCGATAGTCACTAAACCTACAAGGGTAACTGCACCAACTGCCTCACTAATAGACCACATTTGGACGAACAACGTACATAACCACTCAGGTGGTGGTATACTGCACACCACAATATGTGACCATTTCCCCTTATTTGGATGTTTTTTAGAACATAACGTTAATAACACACTTCCATTTTATGGCCATCTTAGTTAAATCATTCGTAAAAAACTCAATGATCTACTTAAGTTGCACTTTCCTAACTCAAAATTGTAATTGTGTTTTACTAATCCATTTACTATAAGAACACATTCAAATATAAAGATCCTATACTAAAACCTTATCTCCAATATAATTTATGAATTGAGTGTTCGAGTTGTAAGGCTCAATAATTGGGAGACGTCGAGAAATCAACCCTTAGGTTCGCAGAACATAAAGGTGTTTCTGTTCGTACTGGCCGACCATTTCTTCCCCTTCTCAATCTGCAATACGTCTCACTCCCATGATCTTGAACACCCATTCTTTATTGATGATTTTAGAATCTATCAAAGGCAAACTTCTCTAGTGATACTAAATTATTAGAATCCTACACATCAAGCACTTGTCTCCTGATCTTAATAATCAAGTCACCTATGCCAATTACATATGACTCAAATGATTATCACCACTGTTTCGACGTCCGACTCTCGTCCGATCGCCTCATAGGAACGAAATGCTACTGTAATATCATTGTCATTCAGTCCTCTGCCAACCTAGACAGCATACACTTCAAGGTTTGTAAATTATAAATTAGTTTTAGTTTTTAGATAATTAGGATTATTTTATTGCTTTACATTTTTAGATGTTGTTTTTAGCAGTTTTAGTATTATTTTAACGAATATAAACCATTTAGCTGATGATGCCAAGTGCCTGGCGAAACGTGCACGCACACATAAAGAACCCGAAGAAATGACGAGTGTTTGCGCCTGAACATCCTATATATATATATATATAAATATATAATATATATATAGATATATAGATTCAAACGTGAAGGGAAAATATTCAACTCTGTTAAATCCCTGAGGCTCATTAGGTAACTCACTGACACAGACGCGGGAAACTTGAGACTTGAGGAACACTTGGTGAAAGGAAAAGCGTGAAAGGCAGGGAGTGAGGAAGGTAGTCTGTAAGAGGCAGGCTGTGAAGGGGGAGGAATTGACAGGCTGTGAAAGGATGAGTTGGTAGCCAATGGAGAGGAAAAACTGTGACAGGCTGTGAGAGTAAAGAGAACAAGATTGGGATAGAAGATGGATTGATAAGGACAAAGAGGGATGTCTGCGAGGGGAAGAAAGACAGGTTATGAAGGAATAACAACAGGCCGCATATGGAAAAGGGGTGAGGGTTCAGTAAAAGAGGACCCTTTTTTAAGGAGTAGGAGAGAGGGGAGGGAGGTAAAAGGGGTAAGATAACTTTTAAAGGACAGACGTTTAATTTTTTCAAGATTATGGAAAGTTTTATAAGAAAAATATGTTTTAAAACTGAGAGGGTTTATCAGACAGTCAAACGAGGAAAACCCCAAAAATTAAGACGCAAAAGTTCACTTCGACAATTTCCTCCTTAGGATTTTTTTTTTTTTATAATTTCTAAAAGGGGTCTTTGTCCTCTGGACACAAAGGTTGTTGAGTTATTTTTTCTGATGTGAAATATTAAGAGTGTCAGTATAATGAGAAAGGAGAAGAAGGACGATATCGTTTATGTATCAACGTGAGTTTATCAGCAGTTTAGTTTTCACCCTTTTTTTCTTTTTATTTTTGGAGGCTTTTCGGTTTCATTATTTTTTCAACCCTCTGGCGAGTTGTTTCATCCATATGTTGAAGGAGTCTTTTGGGATGTTTCAAGTTATTGCACGGATAATGAGTAGTAGGCCACAGTAATTCCCGCTCAGTCACCCTGAATACCCGTGTAAAATTTGTAAGAATAATAAGTAAAGCCTTTCTTCTGCATCTTTCAAAAACCCCCGGTTTTCCCCCCTTTTTCTTTTGGCCCCCCGGTGCTTCTTTGCTCTATCCCGAAAATAAATTTTCCATTGTTGTTACTTCTGCCACGCCCACATCCCAGACATTAATCCTTAGTTAATGAATTGTTTTTAAACTATATATTTTTTAAGCTTTTTTACATTTATCCACGTACTTTATAAATACCACGCCGCTATATTTTTTTTTAAAGGGGCAAAAGAAATTTTTTATATAAGGGAGGGTTGGATACATCAGGATCAGGGAAAAAAACAATTTGCTTTGTTTTCTGGGAAAAAGGGGGAAAAAACCCAAAGGAAAAAACCCCCCCCCCGGGGGCCCCCCTTTTTTCCCCGGGGGGGAAAAAGGAAAGGGGGGTTTTAAAAAAAGGGGGGGTTTTTTAAAAAAAAGGGGGTTTTTGGGCAAAGGGGGGCCAAAAGGGGGGGGGGGTTTTTTTGGGGGGGGAAATATATAAAAAATTTTTTTTAAATTTTAAAAAAATAATTTTTAAAAAAAAAAAAAAAAGGGAAAAAATTTTTTTTAAAAAAAAAAAAAAAAAAAAAATTTTTTTTTAAAAAAAAAAAAAAAATAAAAAAATTTTTTTTTAAAAAAAAAAAAAAAATACGGAAAAAATTTTTAAAAAAAAAAATTTTTTTTTTAAAAAAAAAATTTTGGAAAAAGGGAAGATGGGATAAAAGAGAAATGAGAAAATAGAGAAGGAATAATATATAAAGAAAAGATTTTTATTAATTTATAGAAAAAAGAGAAAGAATAATAATAATAAAGTTAGAGAAGTTAGAATTTTTAATTTTTTTTAATAAAATTTTCGTTATGAAAAAGGGTTATTATTTTTGATTAATATATAAGAAGAAAAATGATAATATAAAGAGTTTAATGGATTATAATTTATTTATTGGGAAATTTTATTTAATTTTTATTTATATTTAGAGTTTTGTTATAATTAATTTGGAATGGTATAATTATATGGAAGTTAAAGTTTAATTTTTAATTTTTTAAGGAAAATTTTAATATATAAAGTAATTTGTAATTAATTAAAAATAAAGAATGAAGAAAAATAGAAAAAATTTTTTTATCTTAAAAAAACTTGGGGTTTTTTTTTTTTGGAAAAGGGTGTTTTATACCCCAAAGGATAATTTTTCAAAGGGTGTTTTTTATTAAATTATAATTAAATTTAATATAGAATGGTTAAATTAATATTTAAGTTTATATTTATACCGAATATAAATAAGTAATATTTTTATAAAAAATAAATTTTTTATATAAGATGGTTGAAAATAATATATGGGAAATAAAATTTTTTTTTAAGGGAAAGAAAAGATAAAGGGAAGAAATTAATAATAAATTAGATAAAATGGATACTATGAGATTGATATATTTTTAGTTTTGAGAAATAAAGATTGGGTATTATTTTTAAATAAAAATGCAATTTTGTATTAATTATTTTTAAAATAAATAGGAAAATATAAGGGGGGGTAAGAATAAGATGATTATGGGGCGTTATAATTTGGGTTTAAAATTTACAAATTTAAAAATTGAAAAGAGTTAAATAGTTAAAGGTAATTTTGGGCAATTAGGTTTAGTTGAAAAAAATTTATGGATATAAAAGAGACAATAAAATTTATTTGGGATTTGAAAAGGGGATATATTAATAAAAAGTGGGGTTTTAAATATACTGTATAAAATTAGCTTAGGAAATTAAAAGAGGGGGGTTGGTAAATATAGGGATGAAAAAATTAAATATATATATTATTTAAAATTATAGATATATATTATATATATAATATAAAAATATAGATAATATGTAATATATATATATAGATATATAAATTAAAATATATTAAGATATATAAAATATATATATACAATAAAAATAAAAATATAAAATTTTAAATATATATATATAATATATAAATAAATAATGAATTTATACAAATATATAATTATAAAATTAAATATAAATATATTATATATAGATTATTAAATATAATATATATTATAATTATATATATATAATATATAATATATATTATTTTAAAAATAATATTTTAAAAAAAATATATATATAAAAAAGATTAATATATATATATAAAATTTTTAATAATAAATAAAATATAGATAAGAATATATAAAAAAAATATATAATATATATAAAATATATATATAAGATATATATATTTTAGATAAACCTTTAAAAATATAATATATAATATAAATAATATAATATATAAATATAAAATAATATATATTTTTAATATATTAATAGAAAAAAAAGATTATATATATATTAAATTATATATATATATATTAATATATATATATAAAGATATAATAAAAAATTAGAAATAAAAAATATATAATATATTAAATATATAGATATATAATATATAAGAGAAGAAAAAAAATTTAGTTTAATAAATTATATATAACTTATAGATAATATATATAATAATATATATTATATATAGAATTTTTATATAAATATATTAAAAATTATAAATATAAAAAATAATATATATATTATATTAAATATAATATAAAATAATATTTATATATGAAAAATAGATAAATAAATAAAATATTATAAAAAAATATATATATAATTAGAAAATATATAATATTTTATATTATTATATAGATATATAAAAAATTTAAATATAATAAATAAAAATTTAAAATTAAA
>JACEEZ010004370.1:26005-28505 GCA_016584305.1 Chionoecetes opilio | reverse complement strand
TTTTTTGATACCATTTAGCCCCTCCTTATAAAAAAATTTTGTTTTTTTTAAAAAAAAATAAACGGCACTTTAAAAATAATAAATGCAAAAACAAATTAAAAAATATAAGAGAACAACAAATTTATATAACAAAGGAAAATTATCTTTTGGGGGGGGATCAGAAAGAACAACAAAGGAGTTTTACCAGAAGCGCAAAGAAGCACGGGGGGGGAAAGGAGGGTTCCACCCAAAAACCCAAAAAAGAGGGTACCTGGGGTTTTTAAAAAAGGGAGAAAAAAAAGCCCTTTTTTTCGGTTTTTTACTTCCCCAAGATTTTTAAACACTTAATTTAGGAAAAAAAAATTCCCAACAGACCACTTAACATATAGGATGATAACAATCTCGCCAGAGGGAATGAAATAAAATAAGAACCGAAAAGCCTCCTAAAAAATTAAAGATAAAATGGTGCAAACTAAACATGCATGATAAACTCAACGTTGATACATACACGAAATCTGTCCTTCTTCTCTATCATCATTATACGTGACAGCTGCCTTAATATATTCACATCAGAAGAAATAACTCAACAACCATTTGTGTCTCAGTAGGACAAAGACACACTTTAGAAATATACTAAAACAAAAAAATCCTAGAGGAGGCAAAGTTGTGCGAAGTGAGACATTGCGTCTTACACTTTTGGTTTCCATCGATTTGACTGTCTGAATGAACCCTCTCAGCTTTAAACATATTTTTCTTATACAACTTCCATAATCTTGAAAGAATTCAACGTACTGTTCCTTTAAGTTTATCATTATCCCTTTACCTGCCTCTCCCTCTCTCCTACTCACTTTAAAAGGCGTCCTCTTTTACTGAAACCACTCATCCCTCTCTTCCATATGCGGCCTGTTGTTATTCCTTCATAACCTGTCTTTCTTCCCCTCGCAGACATCCCTCCTTGTCCTTATCAATCCATCTTATATCCCAATCTTGTTTCTCTTTACTCTCACAGCCTGTCACAGTTTTTCCTCTCCATTGGCTACCAACTCATCCTTTCACAGCCTGTAAAATTCTCCCCCTTCACAGCCTGCTCCACTCTGCCCCTTACAGACTACCTTCCTCACTCCCTGCCTTTCACGCTTTTCCTCTCACCAAGTGTTCCTCAGTCTCAAGTTTCCCGCGTCTGTGTCAGTGAGTTACCTAATGAGCCTCAGGGATTTAACAGAGTTGAATATTTTCCCTTCACGTTTGAAATATATATATATAATATATATATATTAAAATATAAAATATTATAATATGGGGATGTTCAGGGCGGCAAAAACACTCGTCATTTCTTCGGGGTTCTTTATGTGTGCGTGCAACGTTTCGCCAAGGCACTTGGCATCATCAGGCTAAAATGGTTTATATTCGTTAAAATAATACTAAAAACTGCTAAAAACAAACATCTAAAAAATGTAAAGCAATAAAATAATCCTACATTATCTAAAAACTAAAAACATAATTTATAATTTAACAAACCTTGAAGTGTATGCTGTCTAGGTTGGCAGAGGACTGAATGACCAATGATATTACAGGTAGCATTTCGATTCCTATGAGGCGATCGGAACGAGAGTCGGACGATCGAAACAGTGTGATAATCATTTGAGTATATGTAATTGGCATGAGGTGACTTGATTATTAAGATCAGGAGACAAGTGCTTGATGTGTAAGGATTCTAATAATTTAGTATCACTAGAGAAGTTTGCCTTTGATAAGATTCTAAAATCATCAATAAAGAATGGGTGTTCAAGATCATGGGAGTGAGGACGTATTGCAGATTGAGAAAGGGAAGAAATAGGTCGGCCAGTACGAACAGAAACACCTTTATGTTCTGCGAACCTAAGGGTTAGATTTCTCGACGTCTCACCAATGTATTGAGCCTTACAACTCGAACACTCAAATTCATAAATTATATTGGAGATAAGAGTTTTAGGTATAGGATCTTTATATTTGAAATGTGTTCTTATAGTAAATGGATTAGTAAAAACAAATTAAAATTTTGAGTTAGGAAAGTGCAACTTAAGTAGATCATTGAGTTTTTTACGAATGATTTAACTAAGATGGCCATAAAATGGAAGTGTGTTATTAACGTTATGTTCTAAAAAACATCCAAATAAGGGGAAATGGTCACATATTGTGGTGTGCAGTATACCACCACCTGAGTGGTTATGTACGTTGTTCGTCCAAATGTGGTCTATTAGTGAGGCAGTTGGTGCAGTTACCCTTGTAGGTTTAGTGACTATCGGAAACATGTAATGTAAATAAAAAAGGTTAACTAATTCTTTTATATTATTGTTAATGGAATATTTAATAAATCTAAAAAAGTCCCCATTATTAGCACTGTAATTTGAATCAGAATTTGCTGAATGAATATTTCTTTCCAAAAAAGAAAAAAGAATTAATTTACCTTGGGAGGCAAAATTTCCCAAAAAATTGGGTTTAGTTACCCTTAAAAATATTTCCAATAAGGAATTTAAGGAAA
>JACEEZ010004370.1:17500-22922 GCA_016584305.1 Chionoecetes opilio | reverse complement strand
TGGGTTTTTTTTACACAATGTGATTGCTGGGAGGCTGTGACGCTTTGTAGTCGCTCAGCCACAGTTTGAAAACCGTGTACCCCCACTGCCATGTCTCGTATGTGAATACCCACTAACGCCGGGGGTAGAATAGAGGGATATTGTTAAGCTAACACCGGGGCCCTTTTAACTCTCTCTGAATTTGTCTGCCCTGGCGGTGCCCGGTGGCTTGAGGAGCTACGATGCTACCAGACGCAATTTAACATCGGGGATCCATACAAAGCTTGCCTCCCACTTACCATCTCGTTGTAACCCACGGTTCACAGCAGGAACTTTATACGCAGTAGTACTAGGCAACATATTTATCGTACCGCACTCGACAACCTACTGGCATCAGGGGGCACGCCCGCCTATTCATCGACTCTGCAGTGTGGACAACATTCACGGGAAATGCCCGGCAGAATTGCCCGCCGACCGTCACGGTCGTCGTGACGACGTGACGTTGCCACGTCAAAAACCCCCCCACGTGTCCAGGGGTAGAGGGATAGTCTAACCGAGGTGACCCCATAGCCGCTCTACACTGGAAAAACACAGACATCTCACAACTCTCAACTGACAACACCTCCCACCACTGTTTGCTGTTCTTATCCCCTGAAGGCACTTCTGAAGAATTGGGCCTCTTCCAGACTGCCCTTCAACTTTCCCGACACCTTTCAACAACTACCCGCTGCCTGAGGTGTTAATACGTTGCTGAAGATTCCTGCCTCAGTTCTCCTCCTCCCGATTGCAATACATACCACACCAAAAATGACAAGACACAAATTTCACCAGATATAGTATTCATAATCAGGTTTGTTCTGTAATGGACGTGATGAAAAAATGTTAGACTTTTGGTGATTCCAGAGCGAATAGTTTTCTTTTTGAAGTACTAGGTTTGTTAATATCTAGATATTAAGGAGAGTCTCCGGGGCTGGGAGCCGAAAATCACTCAAATTCGACTTTTTTCCGCTAAAATTGTTATGTTAACCCTCAAGTTTGACGTACTCTTGTTGTAACACACCTCAGACAACGAGACGCTAATAAGGGAGGACCGTAGCAACTTAGCAGTTTTTATCTATTCTTTTTAAATATTAAAAAAAAATTAGGGAAAACATTATTTTACCACCACCTACAGTTCTTGCACTATAGTCTTACCGCTTTTCTCAGTCTATATTCACAGGGATACGCTTTAAAACTATGTACGGAAATAGCTTTGCAAAAAACTCTAATTTTCTACGATTTTTTATATCAAAAGCGGTGACTACCATAATTTTGGGGTGCACAAAATTGCACATTTCTTAACCTTTTTGAAGTGATAAGGATTGTGTTACATAGTATGATAGATGGATGTCTTAGAAACACAATGCAGCAAACTTTCCCGGAAACAAACATTGCTGCGATTTTTTGTTAGTTTTTGTTTACTAATTATTATCCGATCACAATGAAACTTGGTCAGATTAATAAATACGATTCAGAAAAACTAGGGGCGAAGACTTTTGGCGCTACAGGGGAGAAATTTCCCGATTTCCCTCGGATACCCCCCTTAGTCCGCAGATAAACGCCAAAATATGTGCTTGACCTCTCTTTGGAGAAAAGTTTTTTTTAATGTTGATTATTGATGGTAAGGGCATTTTATTCAGAAACTGCCGGGATGACATCTTTTCATATTTGAGAAATTTGTGCTAGGAGGCAAAAATCCAAGATGGTCGCCATCGAATCTGGGAAAATCTATTTTCCTCATATCTTCGTAACTATATGAGATAGAAACACAAATGACAGGTCCTTTTATATGTTTTCAGGCATCAGATTCCCAATGAGCCATTATTATACCCAATAAAACATACAAAAAAACAAGATGGCCGCCATAAATTGTTTTTTCTTTTGCAGAAAATTTACATTCTCAACAGCCATTGCTACATGGCATGTAAAAGCTGGTTCAAGTATTGTATTATAATTGTGTACATATTCGCGATGTGCTGCTGACGTGTGAGGGGTGTTGGTGTGCTCGTGTGCGGGGATTTCCCCAGACGTGGATTTCCCCAGACGTGTTTGTGCACTGTGCGGCGGCCGCAGCAAAATATGTGCTTTCACTGAAGATGCATGCTCAGAAAGCATTGGCAAGACAAAGAGCTGACAAAACAGACACAGCCTTTCTGGAAGACATCATCATCAAAGATCGATGCCCCGAGTTCAATGGGTACAATACAGCCAACAGTCGCCAAGAAGGCATCTCAACCAAACCAAAAACAAAAGCTGTGTATCTGCCACTGATCGATATGACTCCGTCCGATCCTGACACGATGATGACGGCCCTGGCACAGGCACAACATCTCACACAGCAGACAGGCCAGGAATTTGTTGTTTTCACATGCGACCTGCGACTGTACCGTGTGGCTCTTCACGTAATGTGGACCTACCCAGACCGATTCCCAAATGTCATCATGCGGCTCGGAGGAATGCATTCTCTTATGAGTTTTGTCGGATCCGTTGGTACTTTGATGGCAGAAAGCGGACTTACCGAAGTGATGAGTGCTGTGTTTGGAGGAGTGCCGAAGATGTTGTCTGGTAAGACATTTCCTCAAAACGTGAGGGCGCTACGACTCGTTGTGGAGGAAGTACTGAGAAGTATCATAGAGAAAACTCCAATTTCACGCAAGCATGATCTGATGAGCATATTGGAAGAACTTGCCAGCAGAAGTAAAACCACTAAACTATGGGTTGACATACTCATAAAGCCAGTATTCATCATGATGATGTTTATCAGAGTAGAGAGGGAAGGAGACTGGCCACTTCACCTTGAAGCCTTTACCTTGATGATGCCGTACTTCTTTATTTCTTTTTTTTTTTTTTTACTTTGTAGCCTATAGCGTCTGTAGGCATATGGAGAGTCTTGATGTTGGTCGAACTCGCCCGCTGGGGGCGCAGGCTGGATTTTTATAGTGACACCTGTGGTCTCAGGTGAAGATCTCATTTTCTATGATGTTCTTGATCTTCAGTTTAGGCGCATGCAACCCCTAGAGTCCACCGTCACACTCGCAATCGGCAGACAGGTATACGCTGCATGTGGGTTGCTTCGGTCACTCGACGATGGCTTTGATAGTTGCTCCTTGGTGAGACTTGAACTCGGGATCTTCTACTCCCCTACCAGGCTCGTGAAAGAGTTGCCCCCGGCAGGATTCGAACTCGGGACATTGAGTTCAGCACTCCAAGACGCTAACCACTTGGCCACCGCCTCCCCTGGAGGGGGTGGCCTCCAGGTCTACGCGGTCTACGCGGCTGTCCATGTGCACTACGCACGATATGGCCTCTTCTATCTCAGATCGATGGAAGCTCACCCCACCAAGGTCCTGGATCTGTTCATGAAAGGAGAGCATGTGCTGAGACATATTCCTAGGATCTGGAATGGGATCTGGAGCGACATGTACATAGAGACTACTTTCATGAGGTACGGCCATGGGAAAGGAGGCATCATCGGCATCACTTTGAAGCCCGAAACACTCAAAACATGGGCCTTAAATCTTCATCTCTGCAGCAAATTGGAGTCCAACCTCAGCGAAATGGTCGATGGTGATGGAGGTAATGTGCAGATCATTCACAAAGAAGAAGCTCAAGCTAGGATCTCCAGTGACAGAAAGGACAGAGAGGGCATCCGACACAAGCTCGAGTTGAGCATCAATCCTCTGGATCCAGTGAGTCATCCTGAAGGCATAGTGAATATTGGCAGTGGCAGGGTAGGTCCTGCTACAGTCAACGTGCAAGATTCCCTTGAAGCTGGAAGAAAACAGATGGCTGAATTCGAAACGACTTTGACGGAGCATTTCCATGATACCATCAACAAAAAGATCACGACTATGGCAGTGACGAGGAAAAGTGTAAAAGTTGGTGAAACAAAAGTGTTTGACATCCATCTAATCGTCTGACATCGTCTGACATCCTCATCTACTCAAGAGTAGTAGGTCTTCAGGCCAGTTCCCGTCAAGAGGACATCAAGGAGGTTCTCGCACATGAGCTGGCACCAATCCCAACATCAATGTTCACAGATGCAGGAGAGATGAGATGCTCAACAGGAAAATCCGTGTTGAAGACTCAATTGAAAGTTGAGGTCTCATCCAGAAATGCACCAAACACAGACATCACAATCATTGATGGTTCTGCTCTCCTCTGTGTGATTACACTGACCTGTGGGTGTACAGTAAAAACGGATGTGTCAAACTTCAGACAAACAAAATTGAGAGGAAGCTGCAAAAAGGAGATGTGTACTTGGTGTTTGATCGGTACTATGAGTACAGCACAAAAGGTGTCACAAGAAGTGCGAGGAACACTGAAGCCAGAAGAGTTCACCAGCTCAAGGTTACAACGAAGCTGCCATCACAGAAAGTAATCCTGACTGTCACTGAAAACAAGAAGCAGCTCATTGACATAATCTGCACTGAACTCAAAGGAGACGTTTCGTTCCATCGAAACCACATACAGAACCACAAGCTGATCATCACATCCCAAGACAAAACTCCGATTGAGACCAGCAATGGAGGACTTATCATCAACAGAAGGGATATGAACACATGAAGAGGCAGATATCATCATCGTTCAACAAATGCTCTTGGCTGCAAAGGAGAAACCCACAAGCATCACCGTCTTATCAGATGACACAGACGTGTTTGTACTGCTTCTACATTACTATCTGGAAGGTGGTCTTAAGTTCATGGTGAGTTTGGAATCTCCAATCAAAGATCGAGCAATAGACGATATCGGCAAGACCGTTGAGAAGCACATAGATATCATACCAGAAATCCTAGCTGCTCATGCACTTTCTGGTTGCGACACAGTTGCTTGCTGTTTCGGCATTGGAAAAAGCACTGTTCTGAAAGTTGTAAGAAGTGGACTTCTTCTGTCACTTCTGGGACAAATTGATGCTTCGCTGTCCTCGGTGATACAGCAGGCAACGAAATTCATGACTGCTTGCTATGGATAGAACAACAGTGACACGATGTCAAATGCACGACTCAGTGCTTGGGCAGCAAAAACAGGCAAAGGGTCAATCAACAAATCATCAACACCAAAATGATGCTCTCTACCACCGACCAGCGAGGCCTTCGAGGAAAGCGTGAAACGTGCGCATCATCAAGCATCCATATGGCGCGCCGTGAAAGACGCGGATCCACCAGAACTGGACGTTGAAAAATATGGATGGAAGAAAGATGAAACCAACAGATCACTTGTCCCGATACGACGCCCCCGGATACAGTCAGCCTTGCACCAGATGCTGTCTTGCGACTGATCAGGTGTGGATGCGAGAGTGACACACCTTGTCGTTCATCCAGATGTGGTTGCCGGAGTGCCGACCTGACGTGCACAATGTTCTGTGCCTGTCACCATGGAATTTGCTGCAACACAAATGCTTTGT
>JACEEZ010004370.1:0-15000 GCA_016584305.1 Chionoecetes opilio | reverse complement strand
AAAACAAATTTATTGAAATACACATTTAGGTTATTGTGGTGTCCAGAACAGCTTGCATGAAATCGTGTTGTAAGATAATCTGTGCAACCTTAATTTTCAATGTGCACTGAACATAGTCTATAAGCTTAAAGTACAGTGAGGTCAGTTACCTCAGACACATGTATAGTACATACCGGTACATGTAATACACACACATTATCCATATAGACGCATACATATAAAGGTGTCTGATTGCACCTAACAGTCTCCCGAACATGCACATAATGCAGTGCACTTGAGTGCAGCCTTGGTGCACTTGCAGCGGCCGGTACATCCCTTCTTGCAGCCGCAGTGGATCAGTTCGTGGCAAGATTTTGATGCCTCTGGCAGTGTCGTCCAAAGAGGCTGCCACCCAGAGGCCTCCTTTGTCCAGCCCCAGTCAGATGGGATTGGTAACTCTGGATTCAGGACCAGAGTTTGGTTCCAGCAGTTGCCCTGGAGAGATGCACGCTTGATGTGCTGCTGGAGTGCTGCCTGCGTTGGGGGAATGTTTTCTAGAGCCCTAGACTTGTGTGCGAAGAGCTGTTTCCTAGCATCGTTCACTTCCATGGTGTCACTGGTGCGGTCATACATCAGCACAACGAAGCGCTCCATCAGTGACATTGACTCCTCACTCACATCACTTGGCATGCGTAAGAGTTCTTCAAAGGCATCAGTCACCTGTAAGAACACTTTCCAAGTCTCCCAGGCAGTCTTCTTCCCTCTGCCAGCGAAAGAAGACACAGTGTCGCACCCTGTGAGGGCATGGAAGATGGGGAGATGATGGGGAGATGAAGATGGCTTCGTCTTCATGGCAGTAGGTGGCACACTTGTGTACACTGATGGCAGAGGTGCTACCGACTTGGCGGAAGAGATGTCTTGCCCAATCACCACTACACCACGGTCGAGTCCGCCATTCGTGTGTGATGGATGTTGCATTAGGGAGATACCTGTGCCATGAAAAGAATCCTTGGCTGTCGCAGAGCTGGGGTTATGGTCAATATTATCGACAGCCCCAGTAGTGAACAGTCCCTTGCGCAGCTTGGGTGGGCAAACAACTTCTTCCATGTTGAAGCGCTGGCAGACACCATTGGCAATGTCTGATGTGAGCTGTAGTAATCTATCATATGACACACACATCCCTAGGCTGAACAGTGTATCAATCAGACCTCTGCTCCTGGTCACAGCGTGAATCTTGAGGGACAAGTAGAGTGGGAGTGGGGTTTCTCTCTCGCGGCTGTGGCGCACTGAGGTTGACTCCACACTGCGTGCATGCTTTACACTGTTGAACACCAGTAGCTGCGATACTGTAAGAGCAGCAGTTGTGGTGCTTGTGTTGGCCAACTTAGTCTGGTGCTTGATGTTCGCCCTATCGAGGATCATGTTCACCAGAGCAAGGAGGGATGGTGTCACAGAATCTTTCTGGCAGTCAGCGTGGAACGCACCGTCAAAGGTGAACCTGGTCTGAAACATTTATCTACGTACTACCTGTGCTGCTCTTACTAGGTACTAGAGTGTGATCACTGTCATGATCACAGGCCTTCTTCAGGGCGGGACCTATATCTTTCTCAAACAAGAGAAGTGTGTCTCGGCTCTGAGAATGGGCTCTCAGATCAGGAAGCACAGAAAGAAGTCTGTCCTTCAGTCTGGTTGTGTGTATTCTGTTGGTTACCGTGGCACCCAGCTGCTCCAGTCTCGTCTTGTAGAGGTTAGCCACGTCTGAGAGTTTAAATACAGGGGCATTGTCCTCATCTGCATGCATGTCCTCCATGAATACCACCAGCTCAGCAAAGGCTATGCCATGCAGACGATCCGCATCCTCGTCCTTGAGTGCGGCTGGTCTGATTTTGTTGTATAATGCACGGACGGAGACAGTTGCGATGGTATTTTGCCTCGATGGCAATCATGTCTCCTGCAGACAGCTTGGCCAGCAGTTCAGTGTCCCCCAATTCAGCGGCACATCTCCGAACGTTCTTGTCAATTTCCTTTGTAGCTGCTTCGTGCAAGTCTGCAGTGCCAGCTGGCTTATTGCAGAAGAAACAGATAGGCTCGGTTGACTGTGGAAGCCTGTGGGCAGCTGCTGATCGTGTGTGCACGGTTGGAGTACTGGTACTAGATTGCTGTCCTGAAGCTGATTCTGCTCTGCTGGTCAAACATTTTTTTGTTAAACTTAAAACGACATTTCTTGTGCCACTGAGCACTGTGTGTCCTCAAGGTAGCTTCTACGCCATCGCCATCATCCAGTCTGTTCACGTTGAGTTCCATTGGCATGTGCCGAAGTCCCTTGAACTGGAGGAGGTCTTCTGTCAATGATGCATAGCCACTACCACTCGGTTTCATGATTGATCTTAGTGGGCACTGCAAAGGTTCATCTGTCTCTGCTTGGCAAAGAATACAAAGCTCCCAGTTAGTTCTTGGGGGTGGTCTTAATTGCTTGGACGTAGAGGGCTGGGCTGGGTCTATGAGGATACGCTACGCTTTGCCATAGTGACGATCAGGTCTGGGATGCTTGTATCTTGGCTTCGATCATCAGGCAGGGAATCCTGCAACACACAAGTACAACAATTGTGTTAGTACTAGCCACCACAGTTTACATTCATTGGCATCAATATTTGATATGTTGAGGTAATTGACCTCTCACTGTCCTCAGAGGTCAAAGCTAGACACCTGTAAATAATTACCAACGCTGTGTGGAATATGTAGACACTTTTATTGGAACACAAATGCATGGTTTGTACATCATAAACATGTTTACCATTAACCAATGACGCCAAACATCAATATTTTGATACTTTGAGGTCATTGACCTCTCACGGTCCTCAGAGGTCAAATCTGCCTTACCTCCCGATCTGAAAATGAAGCTTATGGCATGTACTAACACTGGTAAAAATGTCATACTTTAGTCATAATTTGCACAATTCTTATGATATGAGAGATTATCAGCTGTACTATACCCAGAGATCGGTAATAATGAGCTCCAACCTCGCTCCAGGAGGTTGAAACTAGCGATCGCGAGTCCGACTCGCATGGACAAGACCATGGGTGAGTGAATGGTACAACGAGCAACATGCAAAGAAATACAAGATACATGCAGACTAATATTCTCACAATAAACACACGCCCAAATACTTTTCAAGCAAATAACGCGACAGTTTCGTGCATGAGACTCCACCTTACATGTTTCTAGGCACAACCATGAATGTCTTTATTTATGTCTCTTTTCTAATTTTCTCCGTGTCATTTACCTTCATTAGTCTCCACTCGCTCCTCTCAGACGCTGCTTTCATTAACTCTCTCTCCCCTTCCGTCGTCTCCTCCATACTAAGTCAGTTTTCCCTCCTTCTTTCTCTGCCTTCCAGTAATTACATGTTTATCAGTAACTGTGGGAATGCCGAGGGAGGCGCGTGGTGAGAGGAAAAGTTCGGAGACAAAAAGCAAAATAGGAAAAAGGAGATGGAAGGAGAGGTTATGTTTTTTGAGGGTCTAGTAGGTCTTGGAAGGGGTGGGTTGAGGATATGATAGAAAAAAAGAGGAGGATAATTACTGGGGTAAAGAGAGGATCACGGACTCCTTTGTGTGTGTGTGGTTTTTTTTAAGGTTTCGCCCTACTCATCTATATCACTGGAAGTGGTGGCGCTGGTTGTGGTTGTCGTTGTGTGAATATGGTCAAGATAATGCAACATTAGTTAGTCGTATTTTATAATCAGTAATAAGAGATTGGTATAAGTAGTAGTAGTAGAAGTCATAATAACGGTAGTAACCATAAAGATACATAATGATAATGATGATAATGATAGTAATAATAACGCGGGTTAAATTCCTGCCTGTGGCAATGACATTATCATTATCATTACCCTCATTATTATAATTATTGTTATTACTATTATGATCATTATTATTAGTAGTATAATTTTAATTATAATACAAAAATAGTATAAATAATTTGTAGTTATCATCATTATCATCATCACCATTACCCTTTACTATCATGATAATTATTATTATCATAATGATAATAATAATTATTAGTATTGTGAGGGTCCGAAGGACAGAGGAACGAGGTATAAGGAAGGAGAGAAGGATAAATATGGGAATAGAAGAAGAGAATAAGGGAAGTGGAAGAACCGTTGTGGATGGTAGTGGAAGAGCGGGAGGCGACGATGTTTTCGCTGACACAACTTATCCTTATCAGCCAGCAAGGGGAGGGCAGCCGCCACCTGCAGATTTGCTGACCTTAGCTGTTCTACAGATGAGCGTCCAGACGAAGGGGAATAGAGAGACGGGAGTAAAGGAGAGAGAAAGTGAGGAATAAGAAGAGGGAGGCGGAGAAGGAACAAGAAATGGGAAGAAGTGGAAAGGCATTGCTTATATTGCTGACCCAACAGAATTGCCAGCGATCAAGGAACCATCACCTTACACCCCTCACTTCAAAACATTAGATGATTAACTGTCACACTTTTATAACCTTTGCCCTGTACCCACCACCACACGCCTCGCCTGCCTCTGAACACAGGAGAGGAGACAGAATCTATCTATACTCCGGTGTAAGCAGGCCTGCCTCGCGGTGCGCGGTGATCTCTTACGTGACCACGAGACTAGAGTCTTGTCTTAGTGCAGCGAGCGAGTTAACGCGTGGTATTCCTTCAAGGCCTCCTCGGGCGGCTCGCGTGCTCGGGTAGATGGCTGAGTTCCACTCTGCCGCGCCCGACGCCCCGACGCCCGCTGCTCCGCTTTGCCCCCGGGGCAGGTGCAACTCAACTCTACGGTGCCCCGACGTCCTGTAAGACATCTGCCCCTGTGGTTCCGTCTGGACCCCCCTGGGACCACGGGGCACTGCGAGACACACGCGGCGGGGCTACTAAGGATCGCTCCGCTTTGCCCCACGGGGCGGGGTGCAACTCTACGGTGCTGCGACGTCCTGCACCCCCCCCCCGACCCTGTGGCTTCTCTACTGGGCCCCCAAAGGATCCCGGGGCATTGCGAGGCCCACACAACAGGGTTTTAGGACCCCTTGAGTACCACAGGTCTACCAGGAGGCTACGCGGCAGATGGTGATGTATTAATACATCACCAATGGACATCAATACAGTCCATGACAGGGCGGTCTATCAAGGATGCCCCCGGTAGACCTGTAACAAGTCAGGGACCTGGGGGGGGACAGGAAGGGTCGCCCCCCGGCAATGCCGGGCTTTTACCAGCCTGGGGAGGCAAGCTCCCCGTATCTCCGACGCCAGGGGGGCACTGCCCCGTTTAATGTGAAATGTAAGTACTTAGTACATGGAGATATACCCAACCCGGCACCCTACAGGTAGGGGAGCCGGGAATTAGTTGTCATGCCACGTCAGCGACCGATTGGATAGAACCGTAGCGGGTGGGTGGTCCGCTAACAGAAGCTTCACCCCCCGTTGCACCCCCTCTCCCCAGACGGGGCGTAACAAGTATTATTATTATTTTCATTATTAGCATGATAGCATCATTATGTAATAATGTGCAATTGCGAAAAATTTAGTAGCAGCATCAACAACACTTCCACCACTACCAGCAGCAATAATAAAAAAACAACCATAAGGAAGCTGCAAGTGGACGGTAGACTTACATGTAGACTACGTGGTAGATCCTGTAATAATCATACACATGCATTACCTATATCCCTAGCGTGCCTAACCATGAAATTATATATTTTTTCATTTTCTTTTGAAACTCCACATCGACTGCATTGACTACCCGATAACTAAGTCTATACCAATAATCATATATCAAGCACACGATTTATGAACTAATTTCGTCTTAACTCTTTAGATTTATACTAATCCAGTTTGAGCCCATTACTTCTTGTTCTTTCCAGATTAATAAATGTATGAATATTGCATACATCTTATTAATCATATCCCTTTAGCTAAAATATTTTGATCAGAAAGCCTCAAAGATAAGATACTTTGATCCTATCTAGACACTTTGCAAGTACCAACTACAAGGTTATTGACTATACAAAGCGCCACCACGCCAGGACGAACTTGGTGGACTCGAAACGCTGACCGAATGCGCAGGGACGCTGCACACGCGAAGAAAGCCTCAAACTTACCCCTTTCCAGTAGGTATAATTATATATATTTCATTATCCTGTCATTAGTAAAGCCGTACAAACCATGAATAATTTCCGTCATCCTTCCCTACACAGCCTCTAATAATAATTTATCCATTTCATAAGACGAAAACAGAACAGTACAGTCGAGGTGGGGTCTAACAAAAACTGAGTATAGCTTTTGAATTACCTTATCGCTTCTATTTTTAGTAGTTTGTTTTAACAAAAATAACAGCTCCAACAGGACAACAATATTAACAGCGCCCCACCAGTAGTCGTAATGGCGAATAAATAAAAAAATAACGCATAAAATTGTGTCTTGTTTTCTCTACTCACTTAACTCCAGCCTTTTGCTCAGCTACCAACAAGCTCCACCCGACTTCCGAATCTTTCCCTGCCACTGGTCACTTACGCTTGCAAGATTGCGTGGCAAGACTAGCGGTAAGGGATTACTTTATACATTGTGTATCACAGTTGATGAACTGCCGCCACTATATATCACATAGTAAGATTAGGAAAACAAAGCTGCACGTACTGTGAGCAGCCACTGTCCATCGTAATTGGCCTTTCTATTTAGGCTACGTTTCTAATCCAGTTCGAGGCTCGCGCACATGCACACACACACACACACAAAAAAAAAAAAATCACACACCCCTCAACTAACTAATTAACGAAATTAATCAACCAACATAGCTAATTAGGAAACTAATTATATAGATGCTTTGAAGATCCTCCCTACACAGCTTCGCCATATGGCATAAACGCATTTATTAAGAGCATTTGGGGGAGGCGGTAGCGGAGTGGTTAGCGTCTCCGACTGGCGTTCTCGGTGACCCGCGTTCGATCCCCGAAGAAACCCAAAACCTTTCTGCACCGTCGAGTGGCCTAAGAACACCCACATGCCCTGCCATCAACTCTACCTTCGATTGCGAGTGCATCGGAGGACACAGGGGGGCGGCATGAGCCGGCAATCACAGGCGTCACTATAAAAATCCTGCCTGCGCCACCACGGGCGAGGGCCAACCATCACAGCAGCCCTCAAGTGAACCTCCAGAGCCTACCATCCGAGCCCTGGGTCAGCACTGCCTACAGGCGCTATAGGCACAAATGTAAAAAAAAAAAAAAAATTTGACAATGCTTCTTGTGTGGTGCAAAAAGCCCGGCACTTTAATACGAAATTTAAATTTGTTCGTGAATCTATAATCATTTTAGCTCATATTATAGGTGTGAGGGCTGGGAACGTGGAGAAACGAGGAATAAGAGGGGTGAGAAGGATAAATAAGGAAATAGAAGAAGAGAATGAGAGAAAAGAGAGAATACTGATAACGGTAGTGGGTAGAGAGAGACGACAATGTTTTGCTGACAAAAGTTATCCTTATCAGCCCGCGAGGGGAGAAGAGTGCTGCCCCAGCAGAATTGTCAGGGCCGGGGATCAACTCATGCCGTCACCTTACACCCTTCACTTCATAACTGTCAGACTGATATAACCTTTGACCTGTACCCACCAACACACGCCTCGCCTCTCCCTGAACACAGAGGAGACAAAGATCATAATCTATATATCCTCCGGTGTGGGCACACGCCTTACTGCGTCGCGGTGACCTCTTATACGAGACTACTATCCATTTCAGACCCCATGAGGCATCGTTTTTCGCAAATATCTTCTGAACAAACAATCGGATCAAAATGGCAGTTTGGCACAGCTTGTCTGAGACCGTCCCCTAATTTATGGCAGTAGAGTGCATTGCCAAGTGTGTTTAATGAAGGAGTTTACTCCTGGCTTTTACGGCGAAGCTGGTAAGAGCCGCGTATACATTCGGACAGGGGAAGGTTTGAGGTGACATACTTGTGACGTGTATCAAGCCACGCCTTCATCCTCCCTCCCGGCTTCACCTCCCTCCCTCCTTGCCTTCCTCCCCCCCGTACATCCATATCCACCCCCACCACCTTTGAGGGGGAAGGTGGTGGGGGTGGATACCTTCACCTTCCCCTCCGGCTCCAGAGCCGCATGCGGCTCTTTCAAGAGACATGTACGGCTCCTGCCACCTACTTAAAAATGTCCAATTTATCTTTAAAAAAAGGAGCTAAAATTCTGGCGTAGATAGCCGCAGTACAATAATGTATATGACCTATAGGTCCTAGGTCTCTAGGAAAATTTTGAGATGAATTTTTGTACTTATTAATATTATTATCATTATAATTATTATTAAGGTGTATATTATCATATTTGTGGGTATATTTAACTCCCATATGGTGTTATGGAGGGTATTTGGTACTTAATTCCAACCAGTAATTGAGTACGAGGTTAAAAGTACTTTTTTCCAATGTATTTTGATGTGTTAAGAATGATGGTCACATTCAGAATCGTCGGAAATGCATAATTCTGCAGTTAACCCCCTTTATCCCTGATTTCGGTTAGGCTATTCAACCAACGTCCAGGTTAGGTTAGCGAACTAGCGAGGGTTCTTGGGGGGCACAGCTCCCCAGTTATGTCAGGTTACGTAACCAATATTCATGTATCGTATCCAACTGCAGTTTTACCGTTGTAGTTAAAGATTTAACCTGAGATATTTCCAGGAATAGATTAGTAATTCCCATAAATTTTATATAGTGCTTACCGCATATATTTTACGTCATCCACATAATATACGTACTATCAGTATTATAGTATAAAACTCTTTTCCACTTTCCCGCCTAAAACCCTGCGTTCCCGACGGGTCCCCAGGTTTGTTGTGGAGGGGGTGGATAACTGCAAAATGAGGCATTTCCGACGATTTTTAATGGAATCATTATTCTTAACCCATCAAAATACATGGGAAAAGAGTAATTTTGACCTCGTCCTCAATTACTGGTTGAAAGTACCAATTTACCTTATGGATGAGGAACATTTTATTGTTTCGTAATTTTCATTCAGAATTTACACTGCGGCTCCATCAGCACTGTTTTGTCCAAGTTTGAAGAAATTGGCTCTTCTCGAATTCTGGGTTGCCGACCTCTGCCCTAAGGCCACAGGAAGGTAAGGACATCCGTAATAAGTGAACTTATAAAGTAACACAAGATCTTTCTTAAGTGAGCTATGAATATGATTATGAACATAACTAATAGGTAACTATAATTAGTACAGGGTTGTATGTTTCGGAGACATAATTAGTACAGGGTTGTATGTTTCGGAGACATAACAACTGTGTGTATGGCACGATGCTGACTATTGTGTTACCATGTTATGTACTTGTTATGTATAGTAGTTTTAATTACCAAATTTTTTGCCAACGTTTTTCATGACATGTTTTCTCGTTATTGCTTGTACTTATGTTAAATACATACATTATGAAAACCTAGTCAATACTGGTTATGATGCAATTGTTTTTACCTTTCCTTACCTCACTAATAATCTTTTCTTCAGGAGAACCTCTCCACTGTTCGAGTCTTTGCCAGCCTTCCCTTATTTGATGCTCTATGAATTAAAGTATTTTATGTTTTTGTATGTCCGTATACTTCATGTATGCTGCCAAAAAAATGAAGTTATATCTGCATAAGTTTACTCTCCACCTTGTAAATTGTGAAATATACATATAAGGATTCCATATTTTTATTTCACTTTCAGTGTTGTAATATGAAAAATAATAGAAGTCTACAATATTCTGCATATATAAAGTAAAATACATGTATGTAAAACATACCAGCTCACCCTAAAATATCATGCATGCACTAGTTACACTTGGGCTGAACAGGTTGTGCTAAACGGGTTGATAGTAGCTAAAGGTAAATCAATCAATCAATCATTGGGGGCATACGCCGGAAGGAGCGTCGCCTCGCCCACCCTACGACGCCACTCCCGGGGGTCACCACGCGCGAGTTCCCATGCAGGCTCCTTTCCCATATCAAGCAGCTCTCGACAAGAAACATCAACTTGCCCCAGCCACGAGCCTTGTGGGCGCCCCCTTGGCCTCCTCCACGCCGGATTGTCTCTTACAGATACAACCCGATGGGAAGGATCGGTTTCAGGGTAGCGTGCCACATGCCCATATAGCCGAAGTTGGCGCTGACGGACTATGCAGGTAATAGGCCTCGATTCAGTCTCACGGTGCAATCGCTGATTGACACGTAATCATCCCAGCGATACCCATGATTCTGCGAAGACACTTATTACCAAAGGCATTGATTCGTCTCTTCAAGTCACTATTTAGTGTCCATGTCTCACAACCATAGAGTAAGACAGGGATCACAAGCGACTTGAAGATCCGGATCTTTGTCCTCCTGCACAGGTACCGACAACGCCAAATACTCCGGCTGAGCGAGTCCATAACACCGTGGGCATGCCAATCCGCCGTAAGGCTTTCTTGACGTGACCCGCCGTCATTATGGACTGCGCTACCAAGGTATGTAAAACTTTCCAAGATCTCAATGTCCTCGCCACACGCATGAACAGACTGTACTGCTTCATCTAGTAAATGAAGAGTAAAAGGTAAAGATGGGGTATATATATAGAGAGAGAGATTATCACTATTCTTTTTTAAATACAGCATGCATTGTCTAAAAAAACCAGTCGGATGTTGTCAGGCTACTTGTCTGTTCTCCGTTGTTTGTTAAATACATAAATTTAGATGTGTTTTTTTTTCCCTACCCTCTCTGACTTCCACCTAACGAATGCAGACAGTTTAATTCCTAGAAAAAAAATGTAGCTACTACTTGAGAAAGTAGATAGTTGCTAACTGGTTATGTTCCTTCTAACACTAAGTGTGAGGACACAAAGAGTATACGAGACACTTCACAACCTAATTGGTTGCTAACCACAAAGGAGCTTAAATGGGAGAGTGTACTCCATAGAGACGCTAAAATCAAAGAACCATTACCTTTTAATATGTTATATAAGGCTTTACCCACAATTTGCATATGATTATATTCTTTCGAGATCTAGGATGATTATAAGATTTATGTTCTTTAATCTTTTTTCTAACATCTCTCAATCTGTTGTAAAAACTCCTCCAGTCCTTCCTTCTTTTTTTTTATCCCTACTATGAAGGGGGAGGAGCGTACAAAATTGGTAGGAGGGGTGGGGTGTAGGTATGTAGGAGAAAAGTCGGGAAGTCTTATCGTAGATAATGAAAAAAATAAAAAATAATAGGTGGACCACTTATGATTTACCATGGTTATCGTTAAAAGAAGTGAACGCTCTTTGTAACATGTGGTGTAGTAGGAACATGTATATTCGCCACCAGAGTCACCGAAGTTCGGAGTATTCTTCAATCCTTCCAAATCATGTTTAGAAAAAAGAAGATTATATAAGACACTTGGATGGAGGATAGTGAAATGATGATTTAAAAGTAGGTTTTTTCAACCACATGTAATATGAGGTGGATAGTAATACCCGGTTGAAGAGGAGAAAGAGGAAATGTATTATAAAATCACCTCATATCAGAGACATTTTTCATTAATAAAAAAAAAATAACAATAAATAAATACATACATAAACACAGTATATACTATAAATAACACAGTGGTGGTGGAAGAGAAGACGATGGTGAGATAGAAAATGTATCAATTTTATTGAAATAAAACCATGGTGATGTGTAAGGGTGTATGTGTGTGTTATGTCTGCAGTAAGCCCTTAGTCTTCCAATCTCAATGCTGTGTAACGGGGAAAAGTAATCACCCAGGGTAATAATGACAGGCTTGAATTAACAGGTATTATCAATTCTTACTTAAAAACTTAACAAATAATTACCAGGTATGAATACCTGTTATGAATCATGGAAAAAAGATAATAATGAAGACAGAGTTCTTGGAGTTTCCAAACAACAAGCAGGAAGATTAATCACTGTTTCCACAGAACCAGTTAGTGTAGATAAAGCACAATAAATGAAAACAGAAATAAAAATATACATAGAGGCAGTAAGAAAATGAAGCCATCATAAAGAAAACACCCCCTCCCCTCACAAAAAAAAGAAGAAAATTGTTTTCACTCGAAAACAAGCGACACCTAAATCACTCTAGACAGGCAGAGAAAAGGACTGGGAAAACATACTCACGAGACTAGTAAATCCACGGCAATGACACAGACACACACGAAAAAAAAGACAGATAATGAATAGAGAAAATCGCTTAAAAGGTTAGAAAACAATGTATCAAATCTTGGAAGGTATCAATACCTACGTCCTCGTCTGGTAAATTTCCAAGTCCCACTGCCTGGCCTTGAGCTGTCCATGCTAACGACCTCAAATCAAGATGGCGCTGTGTAAAAAGGTAGCCAGTTACTGAATTAGAATCACGCCACCATTGGTAACAACAGAGGCCGGGGTTTAGAGGACAACAGTGAATAAGATAGACCGCTCGCAATATTATATTCCAGATGGATATTGGCTTTGTTTTTCCTTTTTTTTTTTTCATTGCGCTAAAGAAAAAAAAAATAGGAAGGAAGAAGAATTGCGTTGGGCACCCCTGGGTGGGTGGTACATACATGGATGAGTTGACCGGATGAAGGAGAAATCGGGAGATGATTATATTATTATCGACGTGTGACGAAGAGAGAAAGAGCAAGAGGTAATATAATTATTGTTTTGAGCGCTACTGTCATCCTTTCCTCAATCACTTTTCTCTGATAGATCGACTTTTAGACTGTTTTCTTTACACAAAAAACTTAAAAAAAAAGAAAAAAAAGGATCCCCTCTCTCGTACCGTAAAATGATAAAAAAATAAAAAATAAAGCCGTCCATTGACGGGAGGGGGGGGGTCTTACTGAACAAAGCCTTACAATAGGTTAGGTTAGGTTAGGTAAGGTAAGGTAAGGTTAGGTTAGGTTAGGTTAGGTCCGTCCATTGACGGGAGGGGGGGGGGGGGTTACCAATTGTAAGGGTTTGTTCAGTAAGACCCCCCCCCTCCCGTCAATGGACGGACCTAACCTAACCTAACCTAACCTAACCTTACCTTACCTTACCTAACCTAACCTAACCTAATCTATTGTAAGGCTTTGTTCAGTAAGACTTCCCCTTTCCATCAAGCCCTCACCACCATGCGCGCCCACACGTCCAGACTCCAGTAGCTATAAATACGTACTACTTGTATCATCACCGCCCGACCCTTAATTCCAGAGAACTGCAACTCGATAAATGCCGGTGGTCGTTGGCAGTTTTAACTCAAAGGTTGGTTTACTGTGTTTTCCCTCCACGACTAGCATTTTCGTAGATCAATTTCGCGATAAATATTGATGCACCGCATCTGAATACCAAAAATATAGTTCTTCTGTTGTTCTACTAATTGTATGGATGACATGCATTACGATGGAACGTTCTAAAATAGCAATTTAATGCAAATTACTCGCCTCGAGTATCAAAGCTTAATATATCTTTTACATGTATATTGTAGCATGTTTTATTGGGGGCGATGTTCTCACAGTTTTCTAAGACAGTACTGCTGCGTCTGGCAAACGCTTGTCAAAATACAATAAGCAATGCTTTGAAAAGAAGAAGAATTTAGAATGCCGAAATCGTACAGGGCGGGGGCCAGGTAGGTTATAATTGTGGAGGCGGCATGCCACGCTTTGTGGCGTGAAAATTTAATCAAAACATTGCGACTTCACGCGTCGACTCATTGCACTTCCAGGCTTTTTATCTGATTGATACACAATAATAACAGGAAAATATGACTGCCTAGGTATAGTTAACTTCTAAACATTCGTTATTGACTATATATTTTAGGTCCCCTTAGAGCTAGTGCACTAAGCTATAGGATAGGAAAGATCGCCACCCAGGGCAAACCCTGGGTATACAGGCAACCAATACCGACATCTGGTTAGGTAACCAGGTTACACTTAGATCTGATAGAAAAAGAAACACACGTCTGGCAACGCCGTGCCAATCCTGACCGAGGCCGGCTGTCCGCCAGCCGGCTCGGAGCCATCATTCTTATTTTGCCTTCATCGCGTCAACACCTGCTGCGTCTCCTGTAACACGTGTTGTTTCTCTTCAGGCCATATGGTAAGCACCTGCTGTTTTTTCGTGTTTACGTGGGTGTGTGTGAAGTTTTTACCCATTCATGCTTAGTAATCCTTCTGTAGGGTTTACGGGCATGAGTGTAGTTTATTCTTCATCCCTGGCCGGGCCCAGCTGTGTCTTAAATATATTTTATTCGGCTGGTGTCTGTGTCTGTGGTGTTAAGCTACGCCCCAGGGGCGCGGCTTTCACCCTTTCTCCCCTGGGCATTATTTCCCCGCCAGGGCGTCCCTGGCCTGACACCTGGTCTGCCACGTGTAAGCTGAGATGGGCGGATGGTTACGTAGTTCTCCCAGCCACGCCCCCCCCCCCCCCCGCCCGGACCCTCCCAAGGGCTGGTGCGGGGGGTTTGGTGGTCCCTGGTCTGCCACGTGTAAGCTGAGATGGGCGGATGGTTACGTAGTTCTCCCAGCCACGCCCCCCCCCCCCCCCGCCCGGACCCTCCCAAGGGCTGGTGTGGGGGGTTTGGTGGTCCCTGGTCTGCCACGTGTCAGCTGAGATGGGAGGATGGTTACGTAGTTCTCCCAGTCACGCCCCCCCTCCGTCCGGACCCTCCCAAGGGCTGGTGCGGGGGGTTTGGTGGTCCCTGGTCTGCCACGTGTAAGGAGATGGGCGGATGGTTACGTTGTTCACCCAGCCACGCCCCACCCCCCGCCCGGACCCTCCCAAGGGCTGGTGCGGGGGGTTTGGTGATCCCTAGTCTGCCACGCCCCTGGCCTGCCACGTGTGCGCTGAGATGGGCGGATGGTTACGTCGCTCTTGCTGGTGCCCAACCTTCCCCGCTCCCCCGCCCGGACCCTCCCATGGGCCGGGTAGGGGAGTTGAGCGGTCCCTGGCTGCCATGTCGACCCCTCCCCTACCCCGACCATCCACTTACCTTGGGGTCGGGGCAGTGCGTGTGGCGATGCAGGT
>JACEEZ010004369.1:66084-125949 GCA_016584305.1 Chionoecetes opilio | reverse complement strand
GAGAATAGTGAAAAGTCTAAATGATTATTTTTTAAAGGTTTTTAGAGGGGGGATACACAGAAAATCCCTAAAAAGGAACAGATGTTAAAAGGAAGCGATGAGGAGAAACTCAAAGATATGTGATAACTAGGGAAATTGTGGATGAGGGTATAGATAAAATGAAGAATTTTAAATCGCCAGGACCAGATGAAGGGGATCCGGGGTTTATTAAAGGAATGCAAGGAGGTGGTTAGTGAGTCGTTAGTGCACATTTTTAGGAAATCGGTTGAGATAGGCGATGTGCCATTATGTGGAGGAAAGGAAATGTTGTTCCCATATAAGAAGGGAGACAGAGGCCCTAAAGTCAAATTATCGACCCGTAATTTCAAAACGTCAGTGGTAGGGTAAATTATTGGAATATATTATTGCAAAAAACATTAGAGAGCACTTAGATAAACATAGTTTGATCAATGATTCACAACCATGGATTCAACAAGGGAAAGGTCATGTCTGACCAATTTATTGAGATTTTATAGGAAAGTTTATGGGGACGGCAGATAATGATAAGGATTTGATATAAATTCTGGACTTTAGTAAGGCATTGACAAAGTACCACACGAGAGACTCTTAAATAAGGTTAGGCTCATGGAATAGATGGGAAGGTTCTTCGTTGGATCAGAGCTTGGCTAAGTAATAGGCAACAAAGAGTTAAAATTTAATGGTTCTAAATCTGAATGGGGACTGGTGACAAGGGGAAGTTCCACAAGGGTCTGTTTTGGGCCATTACTATTTTCGATTTACATCAACGACTTGGATAAGGGGATTAGCAGTGATATCAGCAAGTTGCTGATGATACTAAGGTAGGTAGGATTATTGGATCACAGTCGATTAAAGATATTGCAGGGAGACTTAGATAAATTTAATGAGTGGGCAGTCAGATGGCAGATAATAATTAATATTGATAAGTGCAGCGTTATGAGTTTTGGGTTTAGAAAAAAACCCTGGTAATAGATACACCATACGCAGTGTATCGTTGAAAAGATCAGAAGGGTGAAAAAAGATCTTGGGTGAGGGTGAGCCCAGACCCCCGACCTAGGAAACAATGTATTGGGGCTAGAAATAGAGCTAATAGAGTGTTAGGATTATCATTCCAGAAGTGTTAAAAGTAGAAGTGTGGAAGTTATTCTAAAGCTTTATCTGGCTATTATATTATTAAAAATAATAATAATAATAATAATATAAAAATACTAATGATAAAAAAAACCAGCGGAATTTCAAAATTATGACATAAAAGGGTCGGAAGCGTGTGACAGTGTTCTTTTCAGGCCAAATCAAGGCAGTTCAAGGGGTCGAGGGCGTGGGGTCATGGGGGGGGGGGGCAGGGGGGGAGTGACAAACCCTCCCTCAGGGGATCTGGATGCCACAAAGCAGGAAAAAAAGTATGTCATTTCTAGGAGGTTTTCCGTAATCGATTAATGCTTTTATTTTTTATTAATTGTTTTCCTTCTTAATTTCCAGATATCACTTCGTCATTTATATAAAAAATTTAAGTATTATAGCAGATAAAAATGTTGAGGTTATATAAAAAAATTCATATATCTCAGAATTTTCTCGTCTGTTTTTCTTTGGTGAAATGATATCATCATAGCTACAAAAGGCAATTTGTATAAAATTACTATTCACCTGATATGAAATGATAATATTTAATAATCCACCATCATCGTTGTTATAATTTCTTACTATCAACAAACATTATCATTGTTTGACTAATAGTTAGTCAAAAAGTGGCTGAAACTCAACAAAAATTTGCTAACAAAAGGTTTTAACTGGAATTGGGCATGAATAACCTCTCTTTGATAAAAAAAAGTTTACCAGAATACCTTGCCGAAAGGGGTCAACGCCCCGCCATCTGTAAAATCACGGGAAGATCTCGACCCGCCGCCACAAACGGTTTTTTTCCTCCTCTTATCCCATAAATCAAGCTAGGTCAATAAATTTTTACACCAACTGCCAGACTATGTATTGCATTACCATACAATTTTCATCAAAATTGGTACAGTAGTTTTTGTGCAAAAAAATTAACCGAATATAAATTAAAAATAAAAAAAATATTTTTGCCATGAAAAAACCACACAGGGCCCACCCCACGCCAGATTGACATTTTCTTGTGTTTTAAATTGCTAATGATAGGTAGCTATATGCTTAACAATAAACTAACAACAGAAAAATGATAGCCCCTGCCATTGTTTCATGTTTTTTTTTATTTCTTATACAAATATGAATATAAAAGGGTACAAAAACAGACTAAGTAGCCTTTTTCAGGCCAACAATTTTCACATTAATTCCTGACATTTCATAAAAAAATAGAGTCAAAATAAGTACAACTTACAATAATGGAATGGTCAGTTGGTCGAATGCTGGGGCAACGGTTCTGCAAACCACCACAGAACAAGTTCATGAACGGACAAAGACACATTTTCTTGTCAAGAAAGTCACAGGTAATTTCATATCATCAAGGATTCGGTGTGGTTGAGTTGGTGCAGTGAGAGGGCCTTTGCAATCACCCACACAAAGTTTGACAGTGAAATGCCATGTTTCCTGTAACTGCATCTGGCTTACTACACCATGAAGTACAGTTACACCTAAGTTATATAGCCAACAACTCTACGGACAGCTGGCAGTCAGTCATGATTGGTGTAATTACCATCTGAAAAGTTCCATCCCCACTCGTCAGGTTTTAGCTGGTTTCTACTTTCCATTACTGAATTGGAAGTAAACTCAAGAGGCTGTGGAATTTTAGCGCCTTGTTGGTGCATGATTTGGCCTCCAACATACTTTGAGCTTTTACAAAACCTTTTCCTTTTAAAGCGCATCAGTCGAGATGATTGATGTTTCCCCATCATGACCATGTACAGGCACACTAAAGCCTTCTCCCCAGCTTCAAGAACCTCTTCTGAACTCCTATCCTTGCCAAACATTCTGCCAGTTTGAGGAAGTTTTTATGTTCATCACCTTCGAAGGACGATGCCTTCCCAATTCATGAACACTGGATGTACTAATCAAAACCCAGTAGTGCAGGGATGAAAGAATGTTGGAACAAACCCAAATCTCCCAAAGATTTCCTCATCTCTTGATGTGTTACAGGACTTTCACACTTTTTGCACTAGCCCTGGTTGTGGCGTGAAGTAGCTATTGTAAACGTCATCCTATTGGATGATAACATAGAAGGACCAATAGTCAGTGTCATCTGCTATCAAAATGGTTTCTCCTGTCTGCCAAGTTCTAGAGCAGTCTTTCACAATCAATACGTCAGCGTCCTCCCGATGCATGGGACTACTTTACAACCTGCTTCCTCCAAACTCGTTCCCAGCAAGTTGATGAAACATTGTTTGTTTCTTGATTAGTAGGAAAACATTCCTTTTTATTGAACCCCATTTTACGGGGTCAGAGTAACACCTTAACGACCAAACAGAGCCCCTGCTCGGGCGGGTGAGTCGCGTTCTTAATGATGGACTCACTATCATATCGCAGTCAAAGACAAATGCTGCATTTCATATCTAGTTTGTGACATATCTAGCGGGATCGGGCACAGATTCATTAATGTGTGACATTTTTGCCATGGGAGCGTTGAAGTAGTGTCACCATCTAAGAGATACGGTGGATCTGAAGACTGTGGGACCCCTGATTGTACAGGGGGAAGTCAGTTCACATATGGCTCTGACCAAAGACGTTTCTTTGCCTCTCGCGCAGTCCGGAAAGAATAAAAAGTGCAGGCGGGTAACCACAAAGCTTCATACTGGAAAATGTTTCTTGCTGCTGCTGAGTTGAGGGTTCATTGTAGAAGCACACACAGTCTCGGAAAGAAGTTGTGGATCAGTCTCAACTGCTTCATCTTTGCTGAGCGTAACATTTGACCAAAGTGTAATTGCCTGATCCTTTCTTTACAAGTGTACTAGTTGACATTTTTTCAACCATTGGAAGCTATGAGTGTCTTCCTATGTAGAGTTTGCTTTCGTCCACATTCACCTTGTGTCTCCAGTTAATCCACTTGAAATGTGTGAATGGACGGAATCTTCCGTTGAAAGGTCATAGGTCTGGAGAAGAAACGCAACGAGCTTCCAGTATTCCCTCACATCTCGCTTTTTTCTTGCTTGAAAGTAGCCTCCCCTGTTGCTGGTCAATAGTGCCATAACGAATGCCTGCTAGTTCTGCATTGTAAACTTGATTGCAGCAACACTGCTGGCAGTGAGTTAGCGGTCCAAACTAATCGTGAATTTCGTCACATTCACTGCCTATGGGTAAGACCTCCAGACGCTTCATGTTCTCATTAGCACTGTCAATAACCAGATCGTCGACAAGCCAGCCCAGTAGCGATCACTCCGTCTAATCACAGGAATCCTTCGGAAAATTTCTGGTACACTAGGTGGCTTGTCGGCAGCCCCTCATTTGGCTGCAAGTACAAGTAGGCCGACTTGGCATATAGGGATGTGTCCTGCTGCAGCGAATATGGCAGCAATTTTCATTACAAGCGTCAAAGGTGCAATTCCCAGGTCACGGTGCGCTCGCCTTGATAAACTATTGACAGGATCTTCACCATATCAGGTATTGAATCCACAATTTTGCTGTTCGCTGGTCAGCATCGCATCCTTCCACTAGGTTGATTCTTCTGTCAATATGGTCACAGGACTTTGATGGACAGCACATTAATCCAATGTCTCAGTCCCCATCAAGGAGACCTTTCAATAGCCCGAGTTCCTTCAGGTCTCATTTTGAGGAAACTGACTGCTTCGGCATCAGGTGGGTTGATATCCTCAAGTGACATGTGAAAATGGAAAAATCATATGCTAGTCGTAACAAATAGCATTCCAGAGCAGCATCAAACTAAGAAGTGCGGCACGATATGATCTTGCAATCGCTTGCCACTTATAATGTGCGTGACTGTGTTTTCAGCATACACAAGTTCCCAAAAGTCTGCATCAGAACCTGTCTCAAAATGACAATTGACCCGAGCAAGCTCATCTGTGTCTGGATGCCACAAGCGCCAAGACAAATGATTTAAGGGGACTGGAACTAGGCTGTGACTCGACTATCATCAGCTTTAGTACCAAAGTGGCTGACGAATGTAGAATTGGTGTTATGTTGTTTTTACTGGCTAAATCACTAAATAACATAACGTTGATTACACGCAGGTTGAGTTACCAGGGTCCATTCGATCATTGGCAAAAAACTATGGCTGATTTCCCAGGGATATGTTCCTTTGGCACTGACCGCATAAGGCCTGACCATGCGGGTCTGGGACGGATGTAAAATAGTGAAACCTCCAAAGGATGTTCAACATTTGCAGTGGGAACGACAACTTTCTTGGGCCTGGAGCTCTTTATATGTCACTGGTGGTTTGTTGGTGTGCTGTGATTAGGTAGTTGATATGATCCTTCCAAACTATTAATGATATCTTTGAAAGGACCTGATCCTGGAACTGGTTTTGCTTTAACTTTCCCTCTCCACGGGCGTAAAAGATGCTATGATGCCATACCGTGGATGTGTGAATCCATCACTACTCCCCATTATGAGTCCACATTATCAGCACGAAACTGCACAAATCAGTTTCAAAACAGGGGAGAGGAGTTTCGCGCATGAACAAGAGCAGCAATGCTTTCGAATTCTGGAATCCGAGTAAGATGAAGAGAAGCCATGTTTATTCAGAGTGGCAATAAGAACCTCGATCCAAATTGGTCATGCATTTCCACTGCTAATCCTCTCCCCCCCCCTAAACTGAAAAGCGGCAAGGAGAACTCTGGGTGCTAGCAGACGGCATATCGCTTGACCAACTGAGCAGTTTCAAATCATGCTTGCCTGCAAAATCTCCTGAGAAAAGATCAAAAAGTTTTAGGAAACAAATCAAGAATCGCATCCTGTTCAAGATCATTCTTCACGGGTAATATCTGACTTGTCTGGATAGCTTTAATGTCAATTTTTGATACGCTTGGCTGCAGTCTCTATGATTTAATGCCTCTGATCTGAATTGCTCTGTTGAGCGGCTCGGTTGCATAGAATTTATGGAGGAGAATACATTTGCTGTACTAGAGGTAACAAAACATTATGTTCCCTATAATTTTCAGTTCACAATGATTCGTATTTGAAATGTTTAGCACAATCGAGATTTCATGTATGAGGACACTGTAGGTTTTCAAAAGCAGTGTCTCGAGATTTCCTGCCATTTTTTAACAAGCTCGACAATGAAGTGATCCTCTATTTTGCGCAAATATTTAGAAACTTCAGAAATGCTGCTTTCTCTAGAATCCTCTGGTCTACCAAGGTTTTGTTTCTTAGAAGAATCAGCCAGAAGAGAATGCCTTGGGAATGTTTTATGGAATCAAAGTTTGCACCACATTGTTCGTGATTACAGTGCTTCGTCTGAAACCAGGTCACTACACAACCCATATTCGAACTTTAACAGTGGATGCCCAAGCCATAAATGTTTTTTCGGACTCTCACAAACTTTTAACATCTGCCTTAAACTCAAAGTTTCTACAGGAAAACATCAAAAACCTCTTTTCTTTCTATCAGATTTTGCTCCAGAAAACCACAAAAAAGGACAATGTTCGTAAAGTAAATACACACAAAGACGGCTTACACGGATGGCATTTCACATGGGTGGACCTGTTTTACGGTCAATTTCTATGTATTTGGGGTTGAGCCAACGCTGTCTGCATTTCTTGTGAAGACGTTGACCAACTGAATATGATCTTTCTCCCACGTTGTCTCAGAAAGCTCGTTAATGGAATCGATTCCCTTCTGGAATGACGATGAAGTTTCTTATACTGGACAGTTCATTGTTTGCAATATAGCACACTAGTCAGCATCCATAATTATCGGTACTCAGTTTGGCCACCTGAAAATTAGGAATATAACAGAATATTAGATCCTAATAACAAATTAAAAGGATAACTATAAGATTTAGAAAAGAAGGGTATAATTTTCTATAAAGTAGATATATTTATTGTACTACAGAACTATCATTTAACGACAAATTTACGTGAGTATTGTAAAATACCAGGACTAGGGACATTCCCAAGATATTCTAATGCCAAAGTCAATTATAGCTACAGCATAAGCTATATTTAATTAATAAATTTTTCATTTTAGGGTCACAATTTGGGACAAAGAGAAAAGAATTCACCTATCGTGGCCCTCTTAAATTAAATGTATGAACTGCGGATTTTCAAACACTGTCATTGCTGGTTTTGTCATATTAGTTTGCCTGGCATCCCTGTGTATGTCAGTAATCATGCCAAAAATAATGAAAGTGAGTAATGAAGTGACGCTGTTATAGTCTGAAAGACTATTTCACAGCAGAAATATAAGAAAAAGAGAGTGGACAAGCAAGTGGGCGAAATATTAAAGGAAATACAGGAGATGAGGATTAAAGGGAAATAAAAGCTGGGTAGAGGCTTGCCAAATGAGGGCGGGCCGTTGACCCCTTTATCGGTTTAAATTTTTTTGCACAAAAAACTACTGTACCAATTTGATTGAAAATTGTATGGTAATGGCAGTACATAGTATGGCATTTGGTTGTAAAATAATATGACCTAGCTTATATTAGGGATAAGAGGAGGAAAAAAACCGTTGTTTGTGGCGGCGGCGGAGATCTTCCAGTTGGATTAAAGATGGCGGCCGTTGACCTTTCGGCAAGTTAATTTGTAAAACTTTTTTTTATCCAAAAGAGAGGTTTTTCATGCCCAATACCCAAGTAAAAACCTTTTGTTAAAATTTTTTTTTTGAATTCTGAAAAAAATCAGCTAGATTGACGGGAAATAAGGTGATAATAGAAGTGGTGGCAGAAAAGCTTTGATTGCCTTTCCCTTCGCAAAAAATTTATCAAGAAAATATTTTTAATTTAAATTCATATGACAAAATACGAGTACAAATGTGGATGATGATAGTGATGATGATTTTTTGATGAAATTGTGATGATATGAAAACAGTAAAAATAATAATAATGATATTAGTAAAAATAATTATAGTGGAAAAAAATTGTTTTGTAAGGGATCTGCAAAAACCGCCGTGATTATACCAACCGCGCCACCCTGGGGGGTTTAGAAGAGAAAAGGGGAGAGGAGAAGAGAGAGAGAGAAAGAGAGAAAAAGGAGAGAGAGAGAGAGAGAGAGAGGAGAGGAGAGGGAGAGAAGAGAGAGAGAGAGAGAGAGAGAGAGAGAAGAGGAGAGAGAGAGAGAGGGAGAGCCAGCAACAAAAATGAGGTAAAGAAAACGATCTTTTAACTCATAAAAGTATAGTAATGAAGGTGAAGGACGAGGTCCCCGAAGATATGAGGGAAAAGTTTAACACACACCACAACCACACAAAAACATGCCGCTCATCAGTTTGCCAGTTCCGCTGAGGTAACTTTTGTACCCCCCCCTTTACCTCTCCTCCCTCCCTCCTCCCTTATGTCTTCATTCCGGCCATTTCTCTTCCGCCCCCCGGCCGTGAAGATGAGGAGAGGGAGGGAAGGAGGGACGGAGGGAAAGAGAGGGGGTGGAGGAGGAGGGAAAGACCCAGTGTGTAAAAAGCTTGGAAACACCCATGGATCTTTCCGCTTCATTCGCCGACTTTGCTTCGGATCTTCCCTTGCTTTACATATTTGCTTTATTATTTTCCTTTTTTGAAGCTTGTTATCTTTTCCCTTATCGCGGGTTTTCCCCCGGATAGAGTTCCTTTCTTCTATTCTTATCGAACGACGTAGCAAATTATTAAAAAAACGAATCTAGTTTTTAAGGTTTCAAAAGTACCGGAGCTCCACGGAAACCGGGGATATGAAGCTTCTGAGACACTTAGTATTCTGGTAGATTTTCCTTTCCTTTTCGTCTTATTTTATATTTTTTTTTGATGTGATCTCGTTTCGAGGTTAAAGTATAGGTTGCGGGGCTTTCATGTGCTTTACGAGTGTGATAGTGCGTGCTCTAGAGAATCTTATGACCCAAAAAAGTGAAAAGCTGACCCTTTGCTCTCAGTAAATGCTTCACTTTTTTGCACTCGTTTCGTAAATCGATGTAAGAATAATTTTTTTTCCTACAAGATTACCCCCCACTTGTAAGTTCACATTAAAAATCTTTGTGTGTCCCGTCTGTCGTCTGGGGGGCAAGAAAAAACCCCTGCCATGAGTAGAGGGCAGACATGAGCACGTACGATACCCCCCAAGGGAGTAGGAGGCGATGATAGATATCCATTTAAAAGATAGAAAGACTTGGGCTTTCAGGTCACCTGAGATCTGTTTATCTGAGACTTCTATTTTTTTTAAATAAAAAAATTTGGGTTCATTTTTTTTCTTTTGTAGATTTAAAGAGTAGTTGTTTTTTGGTTTATTCTTGCATTATTTTTTTGAGCGAGACGAAAGTTCCGCTGCGTCATAGTGGGGACTTTGTGGAGTCTTTCTTATTTTAGCGCACTTCACACAAAAGTAAATTAATTATAACCCAAATTTCTCAATACTGTCTTACATCGTTTCTTTTCTTTATGTTTCAAGGCATACTTTTTCCTTTTCAGTTGCCTCCATGAGTCAACAGGTCATGTTAGATAATCATTTTTCCGCAAATATTTTTTTCAAATTGTGTCGACCGTTGTGGGAGTTAAATATTTTAGATCGGGTTTTCATTGAATTTTTGAATAATGCTTCAATGCCAGCTGTACAGCGTCGCTTCTTATTTTGTCCATTGCCATAAGTTCAAGAAAAGTTTTCAATCTTTCTTTTTTTGCACTAAAACATGGTTTTTTCGATCTTTTTTTTTCCATTTTGATTTTTAGCATTTTTAGAAGTTTCAAAAATGATCTTTTGGGAACAGGTGCAGGGCTCTCCAGAGGGCAGGCTGCCGCCCTTTCCCAAACCCAAAAATTCCCCTGTGTGTGTGTGTGTGTTGTTTGTGGTGTGTGTGTGGTGTGGTGTGGGGTTGGTGTGGGGGTGTTGTTTTGTGGGGGTTGTTGTTGTGTGTGTTGGCGTGTGGGTGAGTTGTGTGGTTGAGGTACCCCGTAATGTCTCCCTTGCCACCATCCCCCCCTTTCCCCTCTCCACAGCCCTGCTCGGCCCTCAGCCTCGCCCCCAGCCCCTTTTACCTCCCCCGACTAATGGCAATGGCGCTAATGGCAATGGCGCTAATGGAAAGGCGGTTGAACGGAACGGATCACCAAGGTGTGAACGGCAACGGAGGGGAAGGTAAGGGCCCGTAAATGGCAAGGGTTTATACTAATGGAGTGAACGGAACGGAGAAAAGGGTAACGGCGTCAAGGCAAGGTTATACAACGGGTCAAGGGCAACGGAGGAAACGGCAAGGGGTTACACCACGGAGTTAAGGGCAAGGGTTTGCAAACGGCAACGGAGTGAACGGCAAGGATCCCCCAACGGGTAACGGCAACGGAGTAAACGGCAAAGGGGGTGAAACGGCAACGGTTACACCAAGGGCGTTAACGGCAAGGGTGCAAAGGGCAACGGTTTTTGAAGGGGCAAGGGTTACACCAAAGGGCGTAAAGGGGCAGGGAGTGAACGCAAGGGAGTGAACGGCAACGGTTCCCCAACGGGCAACGGGAACGGAGCGAACGGCAAGGTTACAGAAACGGTCAACGGAAGGAGTGAAGGGCAACGGTTACACCAACGGCCCAACGGCAACAGAGTGAACGAAAATGGTTATCCCAACGGCGTTAACGGCAACGGAGTGAACGGAAACGATTACACCAAGGGCAACGGTAATGGATTGAAGGGAAAAGGGTTACCCCAACGGGCGTCAAGGGGAACGGTGAAAAAGGGCACGGAGTAAAACGGCAACGGACCCCCAACGGCGTCAACGGTAATGGAGTGAACGGATCGGTTACACCAAGGGCCCCAAGGGCAAGGGTTTTGCAAACGGAAACGGAGTGAAGGGCAAGGGTTTACACCAAGGGCTTTAAGGGAAACGGTTACCCCAAACGGCGTTAACGGCAACGGTGCAAACGGGAACGGGTACACCAAGGGCGTAAAGGGAAATGGGTGAACGGCAAGGGTTTACACCAACGGCTTTAAGGGTAATGGATGAACGGCAACGGATACACCACGGCGTCAACGGTAAAGAAAGTAACGGCAACGGTTACACCAACGGCAACGGCATCGGGGCCCCCCCCATCACGGCCCTCAGCTTGCCACGGCGGCGGTGGCGTGGGGGGCGGGGACTCCCCATCCTGGCTTCCGTGCCGCCCACTGGCTTCCCCTGCGCCGCCCGACCCCCGGCTACTACGCCGACACCCCCCCCCGAGGCCGGCTGCCAGGTGAGTGGGGTCGACGATGCAGAGTTCAGGAAAAAAAGAGGGGAGAGGGGAGGGAGTGGGGAGAGAAGGGAAAAGGGGGCGGGGGTGGGTTAAAGGCTTCAGGGTGAGGGACCTTTTTACGGTTCGTGTGTGAAGGACACGACCTGCGCCCCCCAACGTTGATAAAATTCGTAAACGGATGGGTCAGAGCCAATGACTTTCAGAATTCACAAGTGTCATCTCAGTAATTTAGTACAAAATGGAATTAGTGATTCAAAACTAGCGCTTGGGTCCTGGGGAACGCCGACGTGAGTTTCGCAGGGGTCTGAGCCTTGTTGATCTCAAGAAGGCTTTTGACTCAGTGCTCGTGATCATTGGGGATCTTCTACGACTTCGGGGGATTCCTGCAGGACTTTTGGGTTTTGAAAAACTGGTCTGTTTCTGGGACTGGGTGCTGGAAGGGGGCAGGTGTATCCGGCTTTTTCCTGTAAATACAGGAGTGAGGCAAGGGGGTGCGTCCCTGCCCCACATTTTCAACCTGTATGGACTGGGTTTTGGCAAGGTTGTAGATCAAAGGATTGGGGAGCTCCGTGGTACACCAAGATCAATGTCTTTTTTTTTGCCGATGATGCAGAAATCTTTGCGAGCGCTGGGGTCCTGGTGAGGCTCTCGGGGCGTGCACGATAGGAAAAACCTTTGGGGATTGAGGTCTCCTGGCTCAAGACCAAGGCCCGGTTTTTTGGAGACTTACTAGATGAAGCAGACAGTTTTTTCTGGTGTGGCGAGGACATTGAGATCTTGGAAAGTTTTACATAATTGGTGCGCAGTCCATAATGGGCGGGTCACGTCAAAAAGTTTAGGGCGGATTGGCATAGCCCAGGGTGTTTGGACTCGCTCGCGGGAGTATTTGGCGTTGTGGGTACCGTAGGGGGAAAAAGATCCGGGATCTTCAAATGTTTGTGATCCCTGTCTTACTCTTGGTTGTGAGAATGGAACAAATATGACTTGAAGGGGGACGAATAATCCCTTTGGAAATTTGTGTTTCGCAAAATCATGGGGTATCGTGGGATGATTACGTGTCAAATCAGCGATTGCCCTGAACTGAATCGGGCCTATTACCGCATAGTCCGTCAGCCAATTTCGGCTAAGGGCATGTGGCACGCTACCCTGAAACCGATCCTTCCCACGGGTTGTACGTAAGAGACAATCCGGGGGGGGGAGGCCAAGGGGGGGCCCACAAAACTCGTGGCTGGGGCAAGTTTTAGTTCTTGTCGAAGGTGCTTGGTAGGGAAAAGGGGCCTGCAAGGGAACTCCCCGTGGGACCCCCCCGGGGGTGGGCGTGTAGGGGGCGAGACGACGCGCCCCCGGGATGCCCCCAAAGCTTGATTTATTGAAAAATGATAAAGTTTCGTAGAGTAAAAAAAAAAAAGAATATTTTTGAGTGTCCATTTTGATCTTCAATTGTAAACACACATGCCTACTAACTTTACGCGTCATGAAAATCATGAGGTCTTTTTTACATTCGATGAACAATTAGAAAAAGCAGATTGTTCCCTCACTTATTAAATTTAACTAGTTTTAAGCAGTATAAAGGTGCCCGGTACTGGCACTTTGAGATTTTAACTTCACTTGTAAGCGGTTTCCCTTTATTCAAAAAAGGTGAAAATATTAGGCATGTGGTGTTTAGGAATGCTGTAAAATTTCTGCCCGCCGAGACCCTTGCCATTTCCCCCCGTGCTCCTTTCACCTGTCCCCCCCTCTCCCCCACAGGTGTTCAAAATCGCCAGGCTGACGGACGCCAAGATCCTTCCTTTGCCAATGGCACCATCTTAAACCAGCAGTACTTTGTGTGTACTGGTGTAAAATTTACTGTTCCACCCCACCCCGTTCACGGATAAAGCCCAAAAAAGGAGTCGTCAACGGCCCAAAGGATACTCCAAAGGGTGTTAACGGAAAATTTTAAAAGGAAACGGAGTTAACGGGAAGGTTATGCAACGGCAACGGAGTGAACGGGAACGGGTACACCAACCCCGGGGCCCGGCAACGGCAACGGTTACACCAACGGCGTCAACGGCAACGGGTGAACGGAACGGTTACACCAACGGCGCCAAAAGGAACGGATTTTAACGGCAATGGTTTCACAAAAGGCGTAACGGCAACGGCAACGGAGGAACGGAAGGGTTTAACCCAAAGGGCCAAAAAGGGCCGGATTGAACGGCAATGGTTTCACCAACGGAACGGGAACGGGGTGAACGGCAAAGGTTTCACCAAAGGGGCCAAAGGCAACGGATTGAAGGGAAGGTTACCCCCAACGGCCCTCAAAGGCAAAGGCAACGGATTTTGCGGAACGGGGTTCACCAACCGGGCCCAACGGCAACGGATGGAACGGCAACGGGTTTCACCCAAGGCGTCAACGCAACGGTAAAGGAGTGAACGGCAACGGTTACACCAACGGCGTAAGGCAAAAGCGCCAAAGGCAACGGGAGTGAACGGGAACGGTTAACCAACGGCGTCAAAGGCAACGGAACGGAGGGGGAAAGGCAACGGTTTCACCAACGGCGCCAACGGAATGAGTTAACGGCAACGGTTCACCAACGGCTCAACAGAACGATAATGGAGGGGCGGCAACGGTTACACCAAGGGGGTCAAAGGCAACGGCGCCAACGGCAACGAGTGAAAGGAACGGTTACACAACGGCCCTCAAAGGCAAAGGCGCCCAAAGGCAAACGGAGTAACGGCAACGGTTATACCAACGGGGTCAACGGTACGGAAAGTGAAAGGCAAAGGTTACACCAACGGGGCCCAAAGGTAATGGAGTTTAAAGGCAACGGTTACACCAACGGGCCAACGGTAAAAGGAGTTAACGACAAAAAGGTTACACCAACGGCGCCAACGGTAATGGAGTGAACGGCAACGGGAACGGTTGAGCTCCCTGTCCCCCCCTCGCCCTCAGGCCTTTTTACCAAACACCCCCTCCTAGACACGTGCCCCCCCCCTCACAAAATCTCCTCCTCCACCCCTCCACCGATATCCCCTTTCCACTCATGCTCCGTCCCCTTCTGTCTTCCCCTTTTTGCAAAAACAAGCAAAAAGTTGTAAGTCTATCTTTATAATTTTTCTCTGCAATATGTAAATTTTGGACTCTCTCTCTCTTTCTCTCTTCTTCTTCTTCTCTCTCTCCTTCTCTTCTCTTCTCTCTCCTTTTCTCTCCTCTCTCCTCTCTCTCCTTTTCTCTTCTCTCTCTCTCTCTCTTCTCTCCCCCCCTCTCTCTCTCCTCGACGACAGTCCACACCGGGCCCCCAGAGGGCCCGGAAGAAACCATATATTTAGTGTACGTACCTGTGGGGGCTCCGTTTCGGGGTGCTGAGCGTGGTCATAACACCCACAATGTTTCTTTAGTCAAGGGGTTATTATATTTTTTATTACTATTACTTTTTAAACACTATATTTAAAAACTTTTATTCGTATTGCTTTACTATTATTTGTACATTCCTCCTCCTCCCCCTCCCCCTCCTCCTTTTAAAAGTCTGATTTCTACTTTCATAACCCCGATACATTGTTTGGTCTTTTAAATTTTTAAATGATTAAGTTTTTTGACTTTACCTTGTCTCCTAACTACAGTGTGTGTGCACGCTTTCTCGTGCAGGGCCCAATAAAAGTGTATGACTGATGTAGATTTTTTATGATCAAGTGAAAAAAAACAAAATAAAATTAATTAATGAAGACCCCCGTTTTTTTTCCCCTTTTGTAGATGTTGGAAAAATAAGAGTCGTCCTAGTTTTTTCCTTTTTTTTTTACTTTGGGGCCATAGAAAACGGGGGGGAAAGTGCTGCCTCAACGTGAAAAGATTGATTATAAATAAATTTAAAGTACCCCCTCTCTCTCTTCTCTCTCTCTCTTCCTCTCTCTCTCTCTCTCTCTCCTCTCTCTTCCTCTCTCTCTGCTTTTCCCCCAGCCTTTCCCTTACCTACCCCATCCTCCTAAAAACCTTTTTTCCTCCTCCCTCCTCATTTAACCACCCCCTCCCTCACTCCCCCCATCCCTCCTTTCCTCCTAAAAATTTTAAAAAAAATTTCTGTTGATATATGTTTCTATTTTTCTTTTTTTCCCTTTTTTTCCCTTGCCTTCTTTCATTCTTTAACGACCCCCACTACCCCCTCAAAATATACCACAACCAACAACAACTACCACCACCACCATTAACTACAACAAGAACAACATGTGTGTGTATGTGTGTTACTTGTCATTGAAAGGCTCATTTATAATAGTATTATTGAAATTATGTCTGATTTATCGTTGATATCGCATTTGTTATTTATTATCATTTGTATTCATCATGAACAAATATTTTCTATCCATTAAGGTCACGTAGCCATCAGCTTCTAGAGTGTGTTGTTGTCCCCTTCCCTGCTCACCCCCGCAGCACAGGTGCTTGTGTCATCACGTCATCATGTGGGAGGGGACGACAGGCTGTTCTGCTCGGATTTCCTCATCAATGACAACTCAATATCGTGTCAAGACTGTCATGCGCAGGTGTGGCGATTATCCTTCAATTTACAGCTTTTTTTCAATTCCAAAACTATGCATCTATAGATTTGGTTCACCTTGCTGAGATGCCAACACCGGCAGCCGTGGTTCTGAGATGTGGAATATTTTGTTTTACACGCGTGACTTTCTATGCAATCTTGTGAAATATGTACTGGAAGAACTTTTAACACAAGCCTCCTCCACCCATCTAATAGTGCCACTGTTGCCTCGTCTGATACAAAATGCTATAATTTCAGTAGGCTTTTTTTAATTATTCAACTAAGAATTCGGTATAAAACAATGATAGAAATCCTTCCTAAGCCCGACAATACCTCCACTTCGGAGGCACTATATATATAGTTACAATCCTTCACCCTCCCCTCAAAAAAAAAAAAAAATTTTTTGCTCACGCCTGGGAAGCCTTGCTGCCCTCCCCTCACAGAGTCCCCTCTGGTCTTTTACATTGTACTTCCGTGCTGATAAAGTATCTGGGCAACCTGTTCTTGGCATTTAAGCTACATGTTCCCGCTTTGTTGCTTAAATACTAGGTACAACCCTGTCTATTATAGGAGAGATGTCATGTCGATGACTTCACGCTGCCATTATATATCGTTAATTGATGTTCTTTCTGTAGCTTTTACGAGAAGACAATCATCAATATTTCACCTTTAGGCCTCTCCTCTGATAACCAGGACCTATATACTTCCATAGAGGTAACGATGTACTGGTGGCACACTATCTGAGGTGCGCCCATATATGGCCCCATAATACTTGGTGCGTCGTGGGATATGACGGAAATATTTTAGTCTCGAGCGTGTCTTAACTTCCAAATAGGCCTTAAGATTGTGTAACAGGCATAGTAATGCTAAACCTTGAGAGAGGCATCTGTTTAGCGAATAGCTAGAGAAGGGATGATGGTAATCAGATATTCAGGAGGAGCATGAGGAGGACTAGGGGCGAAGAGGAGGAGGAGGAATATGAGGTGGTGGAAGATTGAGAAGGAGGGGAAATAGAGAGGTAGAAGAAGAACTGGAGGTGAAGAGGAGGTAGAGGAGGAAAAGAAGCTACAGGAGAAGGAGGAGAAATACATAATGTGCATGGACTCTGCCGCCGGGGGACGCTCGTGTGGCTGGACGCTCGTTGTTTACGTCTTCATCGGAGGCTTTGCGTGTTTTGGCTTTATGCTCTGACATGGAAGAATATAAAAAACTTGTATCCTATCTAGACTCTTTGCATGTACTAACAACGAGGTTGACAATTCAAATCACCACCACGCTGGATTGAATTCAGGTGGCAGTGAGTAGGGTTCGAACGCAGGGACGCTGCACGCGAGACGCAGCCTCTACCATTGAGCCACCTTAACAGGCTTTGATGTAGGAAATGATAAGTAAAATTATATGGGAAACTGTTTTCTNTTTAAATTCCAAGGAATAGCGGGTTTGGGCGGTGTGCCTGTGGAAGCCGACGTGATTCGACAGGGGATGCTTGCGCCTATTTTGATCTCAAAGAGCGTTTGACTCAGTGCATCGTGATCACTCTGGGATCTTCTACGACTTCGAGGGATTCCTGCAAGGACTTTTGGTTGAAAAACTGGTCTGTATTCTGGGGACTGAAAAGTGCTGTGAAGTGTGGGCAGGTGTATCCGGCTTCTTTCCTGTGAATACAGGAGTGGCAAGGGTGCGTCCCTGCCCCATCACTTTTCAACGCTTGTATGGACGGGGTTTTGGGACAATTTGTAGATCAAAGTGATTGTGGGCATCCGTTGGCTACCCCAAAGATCAATGATCTTGTTTTTGCCGATGAGCAGAAATCTTTGCTGAGTCGCTGGGGGTCCTGGTGATGGCTCTCGAGGCGCTGCACGAGTAGGCAAGCCTTTGGGATTGAGGTCTCCTGGCTCAAGCCCAAGGTCCAGTGTTTGGAGACTTACTAGATGAAGCAGTACAGTCTGTTCATGCGTGTGGCGAGGACATTGAGATCTTGGAAAGTTTTTACATCCCTTGGTAGCGCAGTCCTAATGACGGCGGGTCACGTCAGAAAGTCTTACGGCGGATTGGCATAGCCCCGGTTTATGGACTCGCTCAGCGGGAGTATTTGGCTTGGGGTTTACCTGTGCAGGAGGACAAGATCCGGATCTTCAAATCGCTTGTGATCCCTGTCTTACTCTATGGTTGTGAGACATGGACACTAATATTGACTTAAAAGAGACGAATCAATCCCTTTGGTAATTGGTGTCTTCGCGAATCATGGGGTATCGCTGGATGATTACGTGTCCAATCAGCGATTGCACCGTGGGGAAATGAATCGAGGCCTATTACCTGCATAGTCCGTCAGCGCCAACTTCGGCTATATGGGCATGTGGCACGCTACCCTGAAACCGATCCTTCCCATCGGGTTGTATCTGTAAGAGACAATCCGGCGTGGAGGAGGCCAAGGGGGCGCCCACAAGGCTCGTGGCTGGGGCAAGTTGATGTTTCTTGTCGAGAGCTGCTTGGTATGGGAAAGGAGCCTGCAAGGGAACTCGCGCGTGGTGACCCTCGGGAGTGGCGTCGTAGGGTGGGCGAGACGACGCGCCCCCCGGCGTATGCCCCCAATGCTTGATTGATTGAAAACTGATAAAGTTACGTAGATGTAAAAAAAAAAAGATATATTTTTGAGTGTCCATTTAGATCTTCAATCTGTAAACACACATGCACTACTAACTTTACTGCGTCATGAAAAGTCATGAGGCTCTTCTTACCTATTCGATGTAACAATTAGAAAAATGCGAGATTGTTCCATCACTTACTTAATTTAACCTAGTATAGGAGTATACAAGGCTGCCTGGATACTGGCACTTTGAGATTTCAACTTCACTTGTCAAGCGGTTCCTTGATTCAAATAAAGGTGAAAATATTAGTGCATGTGGTGATTCAGAGAATGCTGATAAATTATCTGCCCGCCGAGACCCTTGCCATTACCCACGTGCTCCTCTTCACCTGTCCCCCTCCTCTCCTCCCACAGGTGTTCCACATCTGCCAGGCTGACGGACGCCAAGACTCCTTCCTTTGTCCCAATGGCACCATCTTCAACCAGCAGTACTTTGTGTGTGACTGGTGGTACAACTTTGACTGTTCCACCGCCACCCAGTTCTACGGACTCAACGCCAACATCGGAGTCGTCAACGGCGCCAACGGATACTCCAACGGTGTTAACGGAATTATCAACGGAAACGGAGTTAACGGTAACGGTTATGCCAACGGCAACGGAGTGAACGGCAACGGGTACACCAACGGCGTCAACGGCAACGGCAACGGTTACACCAACGGCGTCAACGGCAACGGAGTGAACGGCAACGGTTACACCAACGGCGCCAACGGCAACGGATTGAACGGCAATGGTTACACCAACGGCGTCAACGGCAACGGCAACGGAGTGAACGGCAACGGTTACACCAACGGCGCCAACGGCAACGGATTGAACGGCAATGGTTACACCAACGGCAACGGCAACGGAGTGAACGGCAACGGTTACACCAACGGCGCCAACGGCAACGGATTGAACGGCAATGGTTACACCAACGGCGTCAACGGCAACGGCAACGGAGTGAACGGCAACGGTTACACCAACGGCGCCAACGGCAACGGAGTGAACGGCAACGGTTACACCAACGGCGTCAACAGCAACGGTAATGGAGTGAACGGCAACGGTTACACCAACGGCGTCAACGGCAACAGCGCCAACGGCAACGGAGTGAACGGCAACGGTTATACCAACGGCGTCAACGGCAACGGCAACGGAGTGAACGGCAACGGTTACACCAACGGCGCCAACGGTAATGGAGTTAACGGCAACGGTTACACCAACGGCGTCAACAGCAACGATAATGGAGTGAACGGCAACGGTTACACCAACGGCGTCAACGGCAACGGCGCCAACGGCAACGGAGTGAACGGCAACGGTTACACCAACGGCGTCAACGGCAACGGCGCCAACGGCAACGGAGTGAACGGCAACGGTTATACCAACGGCGTCAACGGTAACGGAGTGAACGGCAACGGTTACACCAACGGTGCCAACGGTAATGGAGTTAACGGCAACGGTTACACCAACGGCGCCAACGGTAATGGAGTTAACGACAACGGTTACACCAACGGCGCCAACGGTAATGGAGTGAACGGCAACGGGAACGGTTTGAGCATCCCTGTCCCCTCCTCGCCCTCAGGCCTGTACCAAACACCGACCTCCTAGACACGTGCCCCTCACACCCTCTCCTCCTCCACCTCCTCCACCGATATCCTCCTTTCCACTCATGTCTCCGCTCCCTTCCTCGTCTTCCACTTCTTTCGCAATATCAAGCAAAAAGTTGATAAGTCTTATCTTGATCAATTTTCTCTGCAATATAGTAAAATTGTGACTCTCTCTCTCTCTCTCTCTCTCTCTTCTCTCTCTCTCTCATCTCTCTCTCCTCTCTCTCTCTCTTTTCTCTCTCTCCTCTCCCCTCTCTCCTCTCTCTTCCTCTCTCTCTCTCTCTCTCTCTTCTCTCTCTCTCTCTCTCTCTCTCTCTCCTCTCTCTCTCCTCGACGACAGTCCACACCCGGCCGCCAGAGGGCCGGGAAAGAAGCCATAGTATTTAGTGTACAGTACCTGTGGGAGCTCCGTTTACGTGGTGCGTGAGCGTGGTCATACACACACACACACATAGTTGCTTTCAGTCAAGGATTATTATATTTTCTATTACTATTACTTTCAACCACTACTATTTAACGACTTTTATTCGTATTGCTATTATATTATTGTACTATTTCCTCCTCCTCCCCCTCCTCCTCCCCCTCCTCTAAAAGTTTGACTTATCTACTTACATAACCCAGACTACATTGTTTGGTCTTCCCATATTTATAAATGCTTAATGTTTTTTGAGCTTTACCCCTTGTCTCTAACTACAGTTGTGTGTGCACGCTTTCCTCGCTGCAGGGGCCCAATAATAGTGTATGACTGATGTAGATTTTATTTATGTATCAAGTGAAAAAGACAAAATAAAATTATATTATGAAACCACGTTTTTTTTCCCTTGTGTATGATGTTGGAAAATAAAGAGTCGCTCCTAGTTACTTCCTTTTCTTTCTACTTGGTGCTCATAGAAAACGGGGTGAAAGTGCTGCCTCAACGTGAAAATGATTTGCATTATATAATCATTAACGTACCACTCTCTCTCTCTCTCCTCTCTCTCTCTCTCTCTCCTCTCTCTCTCTCTCTCTCTCTTCTCTCTCTCTTCCTCTCTCTGCTTTCCTCCAGCCTTCCTTACCTACCTCCATCCTCCTAAACTCTTCTTCCTCCTCCCTCCATCATTCTAACCACTCTCCCTCCCTCACTCCCTCATCCCTCCCTTTCCTCCTAAACAATTCATAAAATTACTGTTGATATATGTTCTCTATTTTTTTTTTCTTTCCTTTCTCCGTTGCCTCTTCTTTCATTACTTTAACGACCACCACTACCAACATCAACTATACCACAACCAACAACAATACCACCACCACCAAACACAACAAGAACAACATGTGTGTGTATGTGTTTTACTTGTCATTGAAAGGCTTTTTTAAAATATATTATTGAAAATTATGTCTGTTTTATCGTGAATCGCATTTGTTTTTTATTTATCATTTGTTCTCAGAACCAAATATTTTTCTATCCTTTAAGGTCACGTACCCATCAGTTCAGAGTGTGTTTTTGTCCCCTTCCCTCTCACCCCCGCAGCACAGGTGTTTGTTCATACGTCACATGTGGGGGGGAGACGGCTTTTCTGCTCGGATTTCCCATCAATGAAATAAATATCGTGTCAAGACTGTCAGCGCGGGTGTGGCGATATCCTTAAAATTTACAGCTTTTTTTCAATTCCAAAACTATATTATGTTTTGGGTTTTCACCTTGCTGGGGATGCCAACACCGGGCACCGGGGTTCTGAGATGTGGAATATTTTTTTTCACCGTGATTTTCTATGCAATCTTGTAAAATTGTCGGAAAGAATTTTTAACACAAGCCTCCCCCCCAAAACAAAAGTGCCATGTTGCTCGTTGATCAAAATCTATAATTTCATGGGCTTTTTTAATTATTCAACTAAAATTGGGTATAAAAAAATGATAGAAACCTTCCTAAGCCCGACAAACCTCCCTTCGGAGGCACTATAATATATTTTACAACCCTTTTCCCCCTCCCCAAAAAAAAAAAAAAATTTTTTTGCTCACGCCTGGGAAGCCTTGCTGCCCCCCCCTCACAGAGTCCCCTTGGTCTTTAATTGTATTTCCGTGCTGATAAAGATCTGGGAACCCTGTTCTTGGCATTTAAGTCATTTTCCCGCTTTGTTGCTTAATATAGTACAACCCTTCTATATGGGAGAGATGTCATGCGATGACTTCACGCTGCCTTTAAATCGTTAATTTGATTTTCTTTTCTGTAGCTTTTACGAGAAGAAAACATCAATATTTCACCTTTAGGCCTCTCCTCGAAAACCCAGGACCTATTACTTCCATAAGGTAACGATGTACGGTGGCACACTATCTGAGGTGCGCCCAATATGGCCCCTAATACTTGGGCGTCGTGGGATATGACGGAAAAAAATTTTTTGTTCGAGCGTGTCTTAAAATTCCAAATAGGCCTTAAGATTTTGGGAACAGGCATAGTAAGCTAAAACCTTTAGAGAAGGGAGGGTTTTGCGAATAGCTAGAGAAGGGATGATGGTAATCAATATTTAGGAGGGGCATGAGGAGGACTAGGGGCGAAGAGGAGAGGGGGGAAATGAGGGGGGGGAAATTGAGAAGGAGGGGAAATAGAGAGGGAGAAGAAGAATGGAGGTGAAGAGGGGTAGAGGGGAAAAAAAAGCACAGGAGAAGGAGGAGAAAACATAATTTCATGGATTGCCGCCGGGGGACGCTCGTGGGTGGACGTCGTGTTTACGTTTACGGAGGCTTTGGTGTTTTGGCTTTATGCCTTGACATGGAAAAATATAAAAACTTGACCTATCTAGATCTTTGCATGTACAACAAACGAGGTTGACAATTCAAATCACCCCCACGCGGATTTAATTCAGGGGGCAGTGAGTAGGGTTCGAAGCAGGGGAGCTGCACGGAGACGCAAACCTTACCCATTGAGCCACCTTAAAGGCTTTTTGAGGAAATATAAGTAAAATTATATGGAACTGTAAACATGATTATATATGCAGTTGATGAGACAGACATAATATTAATTAAATACCCAGTATAATGTATATTGCTTATTGAATCTTTCTTTTATGAAAATTTTTAAGATCTATTGCTACAATTTTCTATCTATCGTCAGCGGTTTTTTCCCTAAAGGCGATCACTGCATCTTCAGCTTTTTCCAACTGAATCTTGGTCATCCTCCTTTTTGGGTTTCGGTGAAACTTTTGCTGTTGCCCTTGACACACACACACACACACCACACACACACACACACACACACACACACACAACACACAACACCCACACCCACACACACACACACACCACACACACCACACACCGCACGCACGCCACACCACAGCCGCAGCACGCACGACGCACGCACGCACGCACGCACGCACGCACACGCACGCACGCACCACGCACGACACGCCGCACGCACGCACCACGCACGCACGCACGCACGCCGCCGCCCCGCACGCCGCACGCACGCACGCACGCACACGCCACGCACGCACGCACAGCACGCACGCACGCACCACGCACGCACACGCACGTACGCACGCACGCACGCACCACGCCCACGCACGCACGCAGCACGCACCACGCACGCACGCACGCACGCACGCACGCACGCACGCAGCACGCACGCACCACGCACGCACGCACGCACGACGCACTAAATAATAGAAGAAAGTAATCGTCCTGCCTGCCACCCGAGAGCACGTCATATCAGACAAGATGACGGCACTCTCAGGTATAATAAATGACCCAGAAATATCATAACACGTCTTGCTCAAAGAAAGGCAAAAAATGGCCTGAGCTCGAGCAGATTTCTTCGAACACGCAACCTGATTAACCTTCCTCCTTCCTCCTCTTCTCCTTCCTCGAGTTAGCCAATCCTCGACACCCCTTCCGACATCCCTTTAACTCATGCTTTCGGGACTCTCATATCCAATGTACTGCTTTTGCGCAAATATTAGCGCTCATATTCATGTCCGTCGTCTCTCTGCATATTACTGTTGGAAAAAAGACTGAAAGGACATAAGTAGAGAGCGAGCGAGAGAGAGCAAAAAGAGAAAGAAGAGAGAGAGATAGAGAATAGAGATAGAGAGAGAGAAAGAAGAGAGAGAGAGTGGCGTTAGATAGAGAGAAGAGTAGAGAGATAGAGAGAGAAACAGGCAGGGAGAGTAGAGAGAGATAGAGAGAGAGAGTACGAGAGAGAGAGAGAGAGAGAGAGGATAGAGAGATAGAGAGAGAGGAGAGAGAGAGAGAGAGAGAGAGGAGAGAGAAATTTTTCTAAGCTATGTTTGCTCGAAGTTTAAGCTTACCCCCCTTTGATGTTGCGTGTTGTCTGTCGTGAGGCAAACGATATACTACTATATAGAACATGTTGTGTATCGTCAGTAGCGCAGCGTGTGTCTATAGTGCCTGCGTGTGCTCTTTGTTTACAAATTTGATACCATGAATACGGTGGTGGGAGAGAATATGAGAAGGGGATTCACGAGGACGAAGAGGTAGAAGGGAGAAGGGAAAGGGTTATGATAAGGGAGGAGGAAGATGAGAAGAAGGCAAAGGGTGAATACGATTATCTTCTGCTGGGCCTAATCATCCTGGCAGCTGGCCGGGCGTGTATTTGCCAGATGGTGTTATTCGGGACGTGACGGAGAATAAACTATAGCCAGCACTCGGCACACACTTTCAAAATTGGTAGTTACGCTCAAGGTATGACTCAGTAAATATAATTTTAATCGGGAGGAGAAACGATATCTGCGGATCCACATCTTTTGTCTATATTTATGCCCGTGGGTGGGTGCGTGTGTACGTGTACGTGTACGGCTGTGTACGTTTGGAGCACCGCCCTCATGTGCAGCAAAGGTGCAAATTGCCATCGGTAATAACAAAGAGGCAGAAGCGCGGCAGCGGCTGTGGGGGTGAGGAGCCTAAACACACAGTCTGTGGACAAGCGGAGAGGAAATATATCTGAGGATTAGTGAGGATGAGATGAAAGGCAGAGGAAAGCACAGCTCAACACGGTGGGCAGAAAAGACTGGGCGGAGAGGAAGTGTGGAGGGAAGAGGCAGAGCGAAGCAAAACTCAAGGTTGTCGCGGGGCTGTGAATCCACACTACGTAAGCCTCGGGATCCTCCACTCCATGGAGTAGTTCTTCCCCATTCACTTTTGTAATGAATCTTCAAAATACACTTCCCACGTGACTTCCCTCACGCAATTTTTCCCGACAAAGCATGAAGTGCGGGGGGTGGTCGCTATGGTGGCGTGGTTACGTCATGGCACAGTGACACAGCGACCACCACAGAGGAGAGGCACCACATGCCCGCGTGTGTCCAGGGAAGAACACTCGCTCGTTAGGTGCCCGCCTTAAAGGGTGACAGGGTTGCCGCTGCACCGTGAAGGACCGCAAATTCAGTTTGAGTCCCTGGTTAAGTTCTCGCTGTTTCCAAAAGTTAAAAATATGACGAAATGTAAATGAAATTTATTTCATACAATTTGAAAATTCCTTTTCATTGAATATTCAACAACTTGAAGATACAGGCAGATACAGATACAAAATCAGTGGTTAATTGTAAAAAAAAATTCATGAGGGTAATACCAAATGCCTTTTATCAACAGGAAATTATGCCTTAATTTTTATAGTGAAAGAAAATAATCAGTTTTTTTTTTAAGATGCACCGTAATCCAAAACCAAAGAGTACTCGGCAATGCCACAGACAGCGTAAGTGCGAAAGCACAACAACACACGCCACACACACACACACCACACACACACACACACACAACACACACACAACACACACACACACACACACACACACACACACACGAACACACACACACACACACACACCACACACCACACACGCACGCACCACACACACACACACACACACACACGCACACGCCACACACGCACACACCACACCACGCCGCACGCACGCACGCACGCACGCACGCACGCACGCACGCACGCACGCACGCACGCACACCACACACACACACACACACACACACACCACACACACACACACACACACACACACACACACACACACACACACACACACACACACACATAAACACACACGTACGCACACACGCACACAGACACTGAGGCGACATTGATAACTCGGAAAATAGCCTTTCAACACAGAGATAGAAGTTACACTGTTTTCTTCTACGTCATCGGAGAACAGGTCGGACATATTTCATCCGCTGGTGTTCCTGCCTCAATCTCATGTCACTTCAAGCCTTGCCGCGTCCAGCCCGAGTTCATTTTGTTATATTAGTAGTCACCGCATCGCCGTGAGGAACCAGTGTCCCTCAATTGGCTCCAGGGCCCTGACTAATAACCGCTCCCTTTCCTCGCCTGTGTGCAATGCAGCTTCAGGTGGTCGTGGAATAGCATCGTGCTGGACCCCTTTGCCCCGGCTTTTTTGACCAGCAGCTCCTGTCACTCATAACTGTACCAAAAAAAATCCTTTTAAATGATTTCCCCGCGTGCCGGCGCGACACACCTGGCGTTTGGTCATGAGAAGGAGTGGCCGCCAGTCCCCCGTGATCATGTTTCTACACCTTTAAGGAAGGCTGCCCGCAAGCTGCCTCCACCTGGCCAGCGCCTCACGAGGGCTTGAGGCGGTACTCGGGCCACCCTGGAGGAGGGGACGAGGGGAAGTACATGGCAGCCACTGTGTGCGAGGGATCAAAGTCGGAGGCGGCATGGCATGAGACCCTCCGCTCTCAGGAGTGTGTGAGTTCAGGTATCACCCCGAACCCCCCTTTTCCTGTGATGAGGGAAGGGATTAAATTTTGGTGTCCATATGGCGTGTGGGCTTATGCAGTTATCCCAGCAGTGTGTATCCTGCAGCGCTGCGAACCATCCCTTCCCGCCCAGCCTCGCCAGCCCTCGGCCCTGGCAGCGCTGCGTCAGCCAGGAATTACCGCGACGGGCAGTGGGGCCTCCAGTCCTCCAAGCGCCGGGCCTTCACTCTGCTGCTAACGAATATGTATTTATCTTTTTTTTCTCATTTAGTTTACGCCATGAAATATTTGTATTCTCCTTTAGTGTCTGTAAATATTATGCGTGGGCGACATGACGCACTGTGAACGTGTTGCGTGTATTAGGAAAGCGTTGTCCCATCACCATGACTCTTTCACGCCACCTAAAGGAGTGTAGTATTGTAGGACTTGACGAGGCATTAAAGGTCCCGCTAATTAGGCCCAGATTCCGAACGCAGGATTAACCTAGCGGCTGGCTCGGGCCTCGGCGTCAGGATTACTCCATCTGGGATCACACTTGAGGGTTAGGCGGCAATCAAGTCGTCGAATTCCAGTGAACTGATACTCAATAAATGCCAGTGGTCGCTGGCAGTTTTAACTCAAAGTTTGGTCTACTGTGTTTTGGCTCCGCGATTCGTATTTTCATAAAATCTATTTTGCGATAAATATTGATGCACCGCATCTGAATACCAAAAAATATAGTTCTTCTGCTGTTCTACTAATTGTATGGATGACATGCATTACGATGGAACGTTCTATAATAGCAATTTAATGCAAATTACTCGCCTCGAGTATCAAAGCTTAATATATTTTGTACATGTATATTGTAGCATGTTTTATTGGGGGCGATGTTCACACTGTTTTCTAAGACAGTACTGCTGCGTCTGGCAAACGCTTGTCAAAATACAATAAGCAATGCCTTGGAAAAAGGGAGAATAAATAATGCCGAAATCGTTCTGTTGCTGCGACAAAGTAGGTTATAATGGGGAGTTTTCTAATAAGCTCACGCTCAAGCCTGTTTCTCGCGCTCTCATATCTTCTGCCCTTTGAGCGTGAATGATCTATCATTTACCGTAAATTTCCTGTACTTTTTCGGGACATATCAGAATTACCCTTCAATACAACAACTGAAACAGTTCTTAATAAAAAATGTAGTTTATCATTTTGTTTTTCAGCACTTGAAGAAAATATTGGCAAAACATAGAATACTTGAAAACTCAATTTCTTAAAATCGTCATTTCATGGAAACACTGCACGTTTAAACTGAATGAAGCTTCAGGAAGTATGTACTTGTATGTAAGTTTTCACTGAGTACCTGTTTTGGGTGTATATGTCTCTCTTACGACGAACATTTAACCAAGAAGTAATTTAAGTAATTGGCACCTCAACGAACAGTCCTCTATCGAAGACAATACATGGGTCTTGTTTACTTGTTGTCTTGAAAAAGAGCGGGCTGCAGTAACGCATGCATCCGCCGTTATCTGCCTCACCTGTGCCTTCCTGAGGAGACAGGTCAACTACCACGCCTGTAATAGCATCATAGGACATCACCAGGGCTCATAGTGTTCCCCAAGGGATCCTCGCAGCCCTAAAACAAGAACAAAACAAGACTCTTCCCCCCAGCCGTGGATAAGAAGAAGTGACTGATATCAGATCCCGACATCGGGATGGTTTCTTCGGAGATGCTGAACGCCACACTATTTCTTGGTTAAATGTTCGTCGCAAAAGAGACAGACACATTCAAAACTGGTACTCGGCGAAAGCTTACATACAAGTACATACTTCCTGAAGCTTCATTCAGCTTGAACGTGCAGTGTTTCCATGAAATGACGATTTTAAGAAATTGAGTTTTCAAGTATTCTATGTTTTGCCAATATTTTCTTCAAGTGCTGAAAAACAAAATGATAAACTACATTTTTTATTAAGAACTGTTTCAGTTGTTGTATTGAAGGGTAATTCTGATATGTCCCGAAAAATTACAGGGAGTTTACGGTAAATGATAGATCATTCACGCTCAAAGGGCAGTGGATGTGAGATGCGCGAGAGACATCTGGCGGCTTAGCTTTGAAAACTCCCCATTGTGGAGGCGACATGCCGCGCATTGTGGCGGGAAGATTGAATCAAAACATTGCGACTTCACGCGTCGACTCAATGCACTTCCAGGCTTTTCTATACACAATATTAACAGGAAAATATGACTGCCTAGGTATAGATAACTTCTAAACATTCGTTATTGACTATATAATATCATAGAGTAACATTTCCATCGCCTCCTCAACTATAACCTACTTGGTTATTTGGTTATATACATGTTTTACAGAATCAGGCTTCTATACAATATACATATAGAAGAAAATCGTTCTTAATATTATACTTTTGTATTTTAAGTGCAGTGGAATAAGCCCATATTTTGTTTTCCAGTAGACCAACTTATTATCAACTTGGTGAGTTAAAACTGCCAGCGACCACTGGCATTTCGAGTTGCAGTTCTCTCTAATTGAAACCAAGGATGCGCAACCCGCTGATTGGATCGAAGATATCCCTTGAAGCCACGCACGCATTCGCACAAGTCGGATGCTGGCCGTCGCCTTGCTCGCAGACGCTAATGCAATCTCGGCTCACCCAATCACGCACAGGATGATTTTATGAGGCAGCGATGCGAAGGAATATATTGCAAGACATTCCGGGCAAGTTATGAGCAATGCATGTCGATGAAAGTAGAATTCATGCTGTGCCAAATATTGAAAATAGTTTACAAAATAGTAAATAACAATAAGAGTGCTGAGCATAATAATAAAAAATAAAATAATGATAATAATGATGACAATAGCAATAATAGCGATGATAATAATAATAAGATGAGAAAATTTTTATATTTCACGCTTTTCTTTTCTCGTGCTTTACTTTACTTTACTTTCTGATGTTTCCAGGAGGGAGGGAGAGAGGGGGAGAGGGGAGAGAGAGAGAGAGGAGAGGAGAGAGGGGGAGAGAGAGATGAGAGAGAGAGAGAGAGGGGAAGAGAGGGGGAGAGAGAGAGAGAGGAGAGAGAGGGGAGAGAGCGAGAGAGGAGGGGAGGAGAGAGAGAGAGAGGGAGAGGATAGAGAGGAGAAGAGGAGAGAGAGAGGAGAGGAGGAGGAGGAGGGGAGTGAGTGAGTGGGAGATGAGGAGAGATGAGAGATGAGTGAGTGAGTGAGTGAGTGAGTGAGTGATGTGAGTGAGTGAGTGAGTGAGTGAGTGAGTGAGGAGTGAGTGAGTGAGTGAGTGAAATGAGTGAGTGAGTGAAAATGAGTGAGTGAGTGAGTGGGGTGAGGAGTGAGTGAGTGAGTGAGTGAGTGAGTGAGTGAGTGAGTGAGTGAGTGAGTGAGTGAGTGAGTGAGTGAGTGAGTGAGTGAGTGAGTGAGTGAGTGAGTGAGTGAGTGAGTGAGTGAGTGAGTGAGTGAGTGAGTGAGTGAGTGAGTGAGGAGTGAGTGATGTGAGTGAGTGAGTGAGTGAGTGAGTGAGTGAGGGGAAGTGAGTGAGTGAAGTGAGTGAGTGAGTGAGTGAGTGAGTGAGTGAGTGGAGTGAGTGAGTGAAGTGAAATGAGTGAGTGAGTGAGTGAGTGAGTGAGTGAGTGATGAGTGAGTGGAGTGATGTGAGTGAAATGATGTGACGTGAGTGAGTGAGCGTGAGTGAGGAGTGAGTGATGTGAGTGAGGTGAGTGATGTGAGTGAGTGAGTGGGAGTGAGTGAGTGAGTGAGGTGAGTGAGGAGGTGAGTGAGTGAGTGAGTGAGTGAGTGAGTGAGTGAGTGGAGTGACGTGAGTGAGTGAGTGAGTGAGTGAGTGAGTGAGTGAGTGAGTGAGTGAGTGAGTGAGTGAGTGAGTGAGTGAGTGAGTGGTGAGGAGTGAGGAGTGAGTGAGAGTGAGTGAGTGAGTGAGTGAGTGAGTGAGTGAGTGAGGAGTGGTGAGTGAGGAGTGAGTGTGATTGGTGAGTGAGTGGAGTGAGTGAGTGATGTGTGAGTGAGTGGTGAGTGATGTGAGTTTGTTGTGAGTGGTGTCGTTTTTTTTCTTTCTTTTTGTTTGAGTGTGACTTTATTTTTCGTTTTCCTGCAATAATACCTCGTTCCTTCCCCGTTTCTGTTTGCTTTTCTCCTCATCCCTCGTACTCTTTGCTCTTCTTTCCTCTATATATCTGGCACCAGATAATAATCTGGCGAATCGAACAAACTTTCACTTATCAAGAACAGTACTGCACAAACTCGTAAAAAGTATGAAAAATCAAGCACATTTGCAGGTCGTTTGAGTAATTAGTCATCATGGTCAGGTACAAATACAAACCAGCCTTTGGAGTGCATTGGGCGTTTGAAGTGCAAGGCCTGCTATGAATTTCCAACGAACCATTTGTAAACCCGTTGCAAAGTCGATGCTCAGGTGACTATTTGGACTTGATACTCGCACCACGTGTGGGTACGGAAATGTTTTTGTGACATTCTGTGTTTAACATCATTTGGTTGATCTTTCTCTTATTTTGGTTTTTGTTTTGCTTGTCTTGGTGATTATTTACTGTCAGATAAGTTTGGTTTCGCTGTGAACTTCTCTATGGCCTCTTAAATTGGGATCCACCAGATATCTCGACACTTCAAATAGGCAAGCGTCTCGCGCTATGTTCTGAAATGTTTAGGGAGAAAATAAATAGAAAATAAACGTTTATACGAAGCCTCACCCTATATAGACGTATCAACGTTTCTGGTGCGATTGTTGTTGTTGCAGCCACTCCACCAACTGATGCGTGGGGGAGATTTCTTAATCTGTTTATTAGTAAAGTTATTTGAAGGGGGGAGGATATTGCCATCTACGTTCATGTATAAAACACGGAATTAATTTTCTGCATGAAACTATTGCAGATTGTGTAACTTTTTTATAGTATTTATTTACTGTTTTATCTTTGTACCCTAAGTTTCTTATTGTATACATTCCACTATTATGATAATAGGCATTTCAAGCTTGTATATAGCGTACCGAATAAACAAGCCTAACGTAATAACATAGGAAGTCTGCAAAATACCGTGTTGCCTTTACTGGGCAGCGCCGTATCCACCACCACCTGTCACCCTCAGCCATGACACTGTCTAATCTTTCTTTAAAACAATCTTTTGTCCCCGATACATTGTTGTAATGCTTTATCTATCCGGATGTTCCGACTATATTTCTTTATATTCACACACACACACACACACACACACACACACACACACACACACACACACGCGCGCGCGCGCACGCACACGCACACGCACACACACACACACACACACACACACACACACACACACACACACACACACACACACACACACACACACCTAACTTTCATGACCTGTTTCGTCGTGTGGCAATCCTTGAGGCACTCTTACAATCACACATAAAACCTGGGCGCTCTCAAGCACACTTCCCCACCGCGCCTTGTGTGATCCTGTCAGACGCCCTCGTAATTAGTAGTTTATGAGAGGCCTCCAGCGTGCAACATTCCCACTACGGAGCGTTGCCTCATCACATTGCAAAGTCTCTCACGCTCCTATTCTGGTCCACCTCCCGCTCCCTCTCAGTGCCCAAACAACTATGTATACAACTCTGACTGTCTCTGTCTGTCTCTACTAGACTGTCGTGTTGTGTGAATTACCTACTACTCTGCGTATACTATCCCCCCTTTCTCTCTCTCTCTCTCTCTCTCTCTCTCTCTCTCTCTCTCTCTCTCTCTCTCTCTCTCTCTCTCTCTCTCTCTCTGGCTCGCTCGCTCGCTAGCTCGCTCGCTAGCTCTCTCTCTAGCTCTCTCTCTAGCTCTCTCTCTCTCTCTCTCTCTCTCTCTCTCTCTCTCTCTCTCTCTCTCTCTCCTCTCTCTCTCTCTCTCTCTCTCTCTCTCTCTCTCTCTCTCTCTCTCTCTCTCTCTCTCTCTATCCATATTTATTGTACTGTTCAGCTATCTGGGGTGGGGCATATAAAACATATATTGATCAACTATTTGTAAATCAGAAAAAATTAGTTCGCATAATGTCCTCTAGTAATCGGTATGACCACACAAGCCCAATCTTTCGTGAGTTGAAACTTCTAAAATTACATGATATTATAGACTATCAGACTATAACTTTTGTTTATAAGGCGTTGAATTTCATACAAAATTGACAGTGGTTTTCAGACCACAACGCATAGCATACAAACCAGACGAACCAATAATCTCAAACTTCCATTGTGTAGAACTTCCCATGCTCAACAAAGTGTTCTCACTCGGGGAACTAAACTGTGGAACAAACTTCCAGATGATGTAAGGAATAAAGAATTAAATCCATTTAAACTGCAAATAAAAGAAAAGTGAAAAGTAACTATTAAAATTAATTTATTATTATTATAATTGTGATTTGTATAATTAATGTGATAATTATCATTGATCTCTTTATCAGTACTATTATGTATGTGTACTGTTATGGTATGAATGCTTGTTTGTGTATATTCTTTAATATACTTATTAAATTTATTTAATTTAATTGATAAAATTAAGTAGTATATTCAGTAGGGAATATATTTTATTTTTTTTATTTAATTTAGTTTTTTCTAGAAAATTACATGGCCCCCTCACCTACATCTGCTGCCTTTTTTAGCAAAAGTTGGTCGTATGGAAAGGGGTTTTAATTTTTTCCAAAACTTAAAAAATTTGTAAATATTAAGGAATAAATTTCAAAAATTTAGTAATTTTCCTTTCCCTTCCCTCCTTTCCCTCCCTTCTCTCCCCCCCTCCCCCTCCTCCCCCCCCCTTTTTTTAGCATCTTTTAAAAGATAAAAATTTTACCAATTTTTTTTCCCAAGAAGTTGTAGCACTGCTCTCGCGATTTTTAGATACCCAGGGGAGGAGGTTTCAGTAGATGTATGAATTCCTGCAAACTTTCCCCATACCTTATCACCTCCACCGGTCCTCTTTTTGGAAAACTATCATCCGGGCCCCCCAACTCGCCACTTTCCAGATCGATTTTCCCCCTTTGGTCCTTTTTAGGGGGTGGGGTTTTAACAAAAATTGGGGGTTTCGTGATGGAAAAAGGTTTCTTTTCTTTCACATAACAAGAAAAAAATTGTAGCGAGTTAAAAACCGTGGTTTAATCCTTTCCCCTAAATTCTTATTGGGGGATCGCCCCCCCCCCCCCCCCCCCCCCCCCCCCACCCCCCCCCCCCCACCCCCACCCCTTTCCCCCCCCCCCCCCCCCCCCCCCCCCCCCCCCCAAAACCCCCCCCCCCCCCCCCCCCCCCCCCCCCCCCCCCCCCCCCCCCCCCCCCCCCCCCCCCCCCCCCCCCCCCCCCCCCCCCCCCCCCCCCCCCCCCCCCCCCCCCCCCCCCCCCCCCCCCCCCCCCTTTATAGGTTTCTTACCTTGATTTAATTTAAAGGGGGGCTCCCAAAATTCTGATATTTGCTGCCACCCCCCAATAAGTGGGAAAAAATATTATAAGATTAAGAAATATGTCAGAATTTAATGGGTTAAAAGATAAAAATCGTTATCTTTTTTTTATAAATTGTCACTTACTGATTCCCAAATTTTCCCCAACTTTTTCAAACCCTTAAATCATTAACGTATCTCTCCATTAAAAAAATATGCTTAATGCACAAATCGACCACGCGAGTATCGTTCGTGTCACGAACGTAATCATATGTCCCCTCTAAACCTAAATCTTTAAACAAAAAGTTCCCGTCCTGTTTTGCTGGTCAATTCAATGCCCACACTCCAGCTATAAGACAAATCCTTAGCGATCCTGGTTTTTCACACAGAGGTTTCACGGGGTGCCCCCCCACTGCTCTCCCCGCCCCTCCATCGGCTTTCCAGCTAATTTGAACCCTTATCAGCCGTTCATCCAGCCGTCTTTCCCACAGCTCCCTTTGCCCCTTACCCAAAGGGGTGAAACCACACCCCCCTTCACGTCTCTCCACTGTGAACTGACCGTACAGAAAAATAATATGGATCGCCCTCCTCCTTGCCTAGCCATAAGTCGCCAGTACCGCCGGTGCAAAAATGTTCCAATATTTTGTTTTTTATGTTTCAGAACTGGGGGAATGGGGAAAAATTACTCTTTTCGTTACTGCATTTATATATTATTTTACCCCTCCCATTCAGGTAAACTCTCGTCAGTCATGATAAAAAGTTTTAAACCCTTTTTCCCGCGTTCAGCTGCCCCGCCGTCTTTTGGGACTGCGCTCCCAAGGTTTAAAAACTTTCCAAATCTAAAATGTCCTCGCCGCACGCTAAAAGAAATGACTTTTTTCTCTAGAAAGCCTCCAACACCTGGACCTTGGTCTTACCCCCAAAACCCTAAATTCCCCCAAAGGCTTCGCCTTCTCGTGCAGCGCCTCGAGAGCCATCACCAGGACCCCCAGCGATCGGGAAAAATTACTGCATCATCGCAAAACGTTTCATGATCTTGGTGTTGCCGAGGATGCTCCCAATCCCTTTGATCTACAACTTTGCCCAATCCCCGTCCATAAAGTGTTGAAAAGGGGGGGAAAGGACGCACCCTTGCCTCACTCTTTTTTTAAAAGGGAAAGAAGCGGATACATCCCCCACATTTCACAGCACTCTCAGTCCCAGATACAACCAGTCATAAAACCAATAGCCCTTGCAGATTCCGCAAAGTCGCAGAAGACCCCAGAGTGACTCACGATACACTGAGTCAAATCCCTTTTTTGAGATCAACATAGGCAAAAACCTCCCCTGTCAAAACTCACGTCGGTGTTCCCCCCGGGACCGAACGCTAGGATACGGTCCGTTTTTGATTTTACCAGGTGTGAACCCAGACGTGGGTTCTCGTTTTGCTTCAGCAGATACTGCGGATCCGCGTCGAAATAGATGGGAAAGTACTTCCGGGGACGCTGAGCGGGGAATCCCGCGGTATTGTTGCAGTCCTGACGGTCCCCTTTCCCTTTTTCCAGATAGGGACGCCCACCCTTTTCCTCAGGATGATGCTATTGTTTGCCACAGGGCAGTCAGGACGCATGCAACCCGCGGTCATCCCCCCCCAGTTTTTAGGAGCCCGACTGATATTAAAACACCACTGCCTTTCCCCCCCTCAACTTTGCTCAGCCCTCTGCTTCGTCGAGAGGGTGGGGTTTTTTCGTCAATGGAAGGATCGGCATCACTGCCTGTACCCCAGGGGTGTGAAGCTGCTCGTTGGGGGCCACCGTGAAAAACTGCCCAAAGTACTCTCCCCCCCGAGCCCTCTAGCCTCCATGTCCGACACGAGGGGCCCTCGCTACGGGGAAAGCAAACGCCCCAGATGGAGATTGGAACGAGTTCTTTGGGGTCGGTAGGGGGTCGGGGATCTTAGCGTTTAAATGACCCCCGACATCCTCACGGGAAATCCTGACATCCTCTCCTTGTCTCTCCCCGGAGGGTTCTGTCCGGGTGACAGAGCCCTGTGCTGGGGCTGGGTTTCCCCCCCCTACAGCGGCTCTCCTCATTTTTACCACGTTTCCCTGAGACAAAACCCCGACTTGACCTCGGGCGCTTCCCATCACTCCATGGGAGCCTGTAGAGTTTCCTTTTAGGTATCCCAGTTCTACGGGGCCTCGAGGGCACCAGACATTAAACCGAATTGAATGCCCCCGCATCAGGGGCACAGTCAAATCCTTCGTTTTTTAAGATGAAACACGTATGGTTACCTCTTGAAAAACTTCTGGGGCTTGACATGAAGCTTAAGTGTAGCAAACAACAAGTCTGTGATCTGTTCCAAAGAACTCCATCCCGGGAAACCCCGCTTTTGGAGGATCCCCCAACGTACTAACGAGAGTGGGCGATCTCCTTGCTACCCTCCACTTATTATCCAGTCCAACGGTGCGCTTGGGGCCTGATACCAAAAAAAATGAATTTTCAAACCTCTGGGCTGCAAAATTTTAGAAGCAAGAACTTTTAATGTTTCTGTACCAAAAGCCATGGGGACCAACCCAAAAAAACTCGTAGCCCTTTACAGTGCCATAGTAGCATTGAAGTCGCCCAAAAATGGTGGTCCCGGGGAACACTGGCTAATACAGAGTCGATTTGGCGTAGAACATCTCCTTCTTTTTTATTTTACGTACCCGTAGGGCGTACACTGCAACAAGAGACATGAAACCCCCGGTGTTGTTTCATCCCACCCGCATTATCCTCATCAAACCCGGGGTAACCTCAACAAATGAGGCTCAGTTTGCTGGAGATGCCTATAGCTCTCCCGGGGATGGGGCGCCCTTGCTCTGCCGGCCAGTAGTAGGGGTAAACCCCCATACTATCTCGCCACTGCCAGGCCTCCTCGTCTGAGAGTCCCCCCAAAACCCCCTCAGCCCCACTGGCTCGCCCCATAAGAGAGGTATCGACGACATCTGATAGGCTCAGAACGTTCCCGAGCCCACAAGAACCTCTGGAGGGTTTATCCAAGGAGTATTTGACGGGCACGCGCCCCTTTCTCCGCCCCCCCACCCCCCCTAAAAAAAAGTGGGGTAGGGGGCCCCACCCTCGATTTAGATTGCGGGGTTCCCGAGGGCTTTGCCCCGCACCCCTCATAGGCAGACCCCCCCCCCCCCCCCCTGGTCGACATTTTAAAAGAAATTTTGGCAACCTTTTTCACTACTGCCAGACCTGCTCCGAAAACGGCTGGTGTCAAAACACGGCACGGAGTTGCAAACCTTTTGTCCAAACGCCAAGAGTTTCCCGGAGGGTGGTTTGAGCGCATGCTAAGGGGACGGCAAACCTGCCCGTTTTTCCCCCATCCCTCCCCTGCATGCCGTCGGGGACTTGAAATTCGAGGTTATCAACGAGAAAGAAGTTCTGATGATGTGGGCGTGGCCCCCAGGGATTTTTAATGTCCCTTGTTCAACCCGTTCCCAACACTTTCCCTTTTACTCCGCCAAAAAGGTTATGTGACCGGTTTCGGTTTTGTTTTCTGTTAGCAGGATTTAAAAAAAAATGTGATGAGATCCTCGCCTCGCAAAGGGGAAGGGGGGCACAGATGAAACCTCAGCGCCATGATATGACACATAGTCGGTTTAGGGTGAAGGATTGATGCATTAGTCATTTCTCGTAGTTTCATCCTTCTTTTTTTGCTTATTCATTTTACTATTTTCCCCTGGGGGTTTTGGGGCCCTTTTAAAAATTAAACTCTAAACCGGGGGCACCCCCCCCCCCCCTCAGCCCCCCACACCCCCCACAAAACACCACACACACCAACACCACACACACCACACCACACCCACACACACACACACACACACACACACACACCCAAAAACACAACCAAAACACAACAGACCCCACAGACACCACAGACACCACCACACACACACAACTTTCGAGGTCACTCGAGGTGGTCTCTAAGAAATTTTTAACTGGTAAACTATGGGTTAACAAAAGTTTTCTTTTTTGTTGGGCATATATTTATCGTGAATCATATTTTCTTTTTTTTTTGTCCTCAATTCAAGTAAAACTTCAAAACAAAAATAACGAATTTTATTGCTCCATCGGATTCGCACCTCGTATCGGTAACTTCCGTATAATTAAGTTTTTTAATGGTCATCCGCCTTGCGCTGACCACGATCACTATGCAAAAAAAATTGTATCGATGTATTTATCGGCGTTTAATTTTCTTCTGTTCCCGAGCCCCGGGGTCATTAAAAAAAGTTTTTTGGGCCTCATTATCAGCAAAAAATTGGGGTATTTCGTACGATGGAAATTCCCCAGATTAAATTGCCTTCAAAATTCTCAGATATGTACCAGACAAAAAGGACTTCGTAAATTTTGGGAAAAATGGAAATATCAAATGCTTGAAAATCAAAACTAGATATTTTTTTTCCTTTATCAGGGGGGACCACTATCAAGTCTTGTGATTGTTTTGTTTCCTCAGTACTCCTCAATTAAATTTTACTCGAGGGGAAAAGCAAAAACCTCATATCTAAAGGGACACCAATCCCGGTTCTTCAAAGCTGAGACATGTCATGCTTCTTGGGATGAGTCTCTTCACTGCGCCATTCCACAAGGGGAAATATTAGAGAAAAATCGAGCTGTTTTAAATCGTTTTTTTTTCCTCCCATTTTCGCCCTTTAAAAAAAGTTCTTTCCGGGGAGCCTTGCGCCATGACTCATTGACCTTTAGAAAGGCATTATTTGCAACACTTGCTTTTTTTGGGGGGAGTGGCATGCGGCCCAAACTTTTGTGTACCCGCGTTTTTTGTGTAGGGAATAAGCTCCCTTCATCCATGGGGGATAACAAAGCCGGTACCCCAGGGACCACTCGATCACCCATCTTATCGCCACATCATATCCTTTTTCATTGCAAATGTAAATTGTCTATCCCCCCCTTTTTTAGTTCGCTGCTGGTGAAGTGCTGCCCCCTGGTGACCGGCAGAGAGGCAAGATGGTTTGAAGCATTGAGAGGAAGGAAGGTAAAAGTTCGCAGGGGTGAGGGGGCGGGGTGAAGGGAAGGGTGAGAGGAGTGATGTGATGGGTAGGAGTGTGAAAGGGTGAGGATTTTTTGATAGTGAGAGTGGGGGGTCAGACAGGCAGGGAGGGAGGGAGGCAGGGGAGGATACAGAAACCTGCCCCACCCGCACGAAAGATGGCTCAGGAGGAAATGGAGCGTAGTCAGGTGGGGTTTCTCGCAGAATGTGTGAATGAACGAAACTGGGGGCGGGGGGAGGGGGCCCCGATTCACAAGAGGAGAGAGAGAGAGAGAGAGAGATGAACGTCATAAAGGTTTTGAAAAAAGTACAGTATTGTATTATGTACTTTTTCATACTTAAGAAGATTTATTAAAAATCCAAATTTTTACATATAAAAACCAAGTCAAAAAGTGGGAAAGGTGCGTGGGGGTGTCTTCTGCGTTACTGGCGTGACCTGGCTTATCTCTCTCTTTGAAGCTCCGCCGCGCCGCTCAGGTAAAGGTGAGGAGCCGCTGTCACCAAGCATATCGCCTCAGCCACAATTTGGAATTCCAATTTTCTCGTCATCGAAATTTTCATATTCAATGCGACCGAAAAAAATTGAATCTCGACACAGTTTTTCCATCAGCATTTTTAAGAGACTGTAGCTGCTCTGCATAGTGATGCAAGCTGAGACGCAGGAAAGTGTCGATAAAAAACTTTTATATTCATCTCGCCTCTGTGACGTTAAAGCAGTGAGTGCAGAGACTTATGTTGCAGCTTCACGGACTCGTTCCCTTCCAGCAGCAGCAAGAAAAAGAGCTCAAAAGAAACCAACGTGTAACTCTTTGTATATTGAAAGATCGCTGGAAAATGGATCGCAATTACATGAGTAAAATAAGCAGAGAGAGAGAGAGAGAGAGAGAGAGAGAGAGAGAGAGAGAGAGAGAGAGAGAGAGAGAGAGAGAGAGAGAGAGAGAGAGAGAGAGAGAGAGAGAGAGAGAGAGAGAGAGAGAGAGAGAGAGAGAGAGAGAGAGCAACAACAACAAAATATTCATCCCCCAAGGAAGTTAAAAAGTAAGAAAAAAAGACTAGTTAAGACAGAAAGATCTCGTTACAATGTAGTATCTGCTAACGTCAAATACAGTCATTGGGAAGCAGGTGGAAGCGTGCAGGAATTAAATACAAGCGTGCCTCGTGTCCCAAAGCTCCCTTGTCCTGGCTTGTGACCCGTTGTGACCCGCCGCCCTCGCGCTAATTTGATTGGACGCGACGTGAGTTCCTTCGTCATGCCAGGAACCGGAGATTAAGGAGTGCGGGGCGAGGGAAGGAAGCTCAGAAAAGTAGTTATAAAAGTGGTGAAGGGTAAGTGAGGGTGACCGATCGATGTGTGAGAAAGTGAGATTTGGATCTTTCAGGAAATTGTCAGGTTATGGGATGTATGATATGAAGGCAGATAAATAGATAGATAGATAGATGGATAGATGTAACTGACGCCTCAAGTTAGATATATTGATAGATAGATGGATAGATGTAACAGACGCCTCAAGTTAGATATATAGATAGATAGATGGATAGATGTAACAGACGCCTCAAGTTAGATAGAGAGATGGATAGATGTAACTGACGCCTCATGTTAGATAGATAGATAGATGGATAGATGTAACAGACGCCTCAAGTTAGATAGATAGATAGATAGATGTAACAGACGCCTCAAATTAGATAGATAGATAGATGTAACAGACGCCTCAAGTTAGATAGATGGATAGATGTAACAGACGCCTCAAGTTAGATAGATAGATAGATGAAACAGACGCCTCAAGTTGCCGCCGTAAAAGGGTCAGGCGCACACGGATAATTGCTGCGTGGGAACTTGTGGAGTTGGCAAATTCCCGGTCGCTGATGTGTGAGGTCAGACTTTGTTCAATTTTCGACCACAGATGATTTAACACATTTCCCGGGAAGCAAGTTTGACGGGTCAATTCTCAACTTTTTAAAGCCAAATTCTTCACCACAAGAATACCTTTTTTAATGTTTTGTTATCAGTTAGGACTTTTTTTTTAAATTCTTTGTTGAATAAGGTGTATTTAGTTTTTTGTGTAGGTACTTAGAGAGAGAGAGAGAGAGAGAGAGAGAGAGAGAGAGAGAGAGAGAGAGAGAGAGAGAGAGAGAGAGAGAGAGAGAGAGAGAGAGAGAGAGAGAGAGAGAGAGAGAGAGAGAGCTTGACCTGCCAGGAAAATGTTGGTCGCGCTGCACACGCAATATGATGCGAAAGAGTCCATGATTTACAATACAATGCTAGTCACGTGACCACCGAAGCGCAGTGTTTGAGGGTTTGCTATATCCATTTAAACGGAGTCCTTACTGATTCCCGCGTAAGCATTGCATTACCATGTCATTCTGGGTGTGTGTGCACAGGGAACTTGACGGATGAAATGAATATTGTGCTCTCTCTCTCTCTCTCTCCTTCTCTCTCTCTCTCTCTCTCTCTCTCTCTCTCTTCCTCTCTCTCTCTCTCTCCTCTCTCTCTCTCTCTCTCTCTCCTCTCTCTCTCTCTCTCTGTGTGTGTGTTGTGTGTGTGTGTGGTGGTGTGTGTGTGTGTGTGTGGTGTGTGTGTGTGTTGTGTGTGTGTGTTGTGTGTTTTGTGTGTGTGTGTGTGGTGGTGTGGTGTGTTATTGTGTGTTGGTCTGTGTTTTGTCTCTGTCTGTGTGCTTGTTTGTCTTGTGGGCGTGCGTTTTGTTGTTTGTGTGTGTCTTTGTGTCTGTTGTCGTGTGTGCTGGGTGTGTGATTGGTGGTGTGAGAGAGAGGACTGACCTGGCCGAGAGACGGCGAAGGCCTGACAGAGTGATGCGTGAGTGAGGGGTGTCCTTTCTACACTGGTACTCCTCTCGGCGTCCTTGTCTCTCCCCTGGACCTCTGAACTACTACTAGCCTGGGACGCTCTACCCCACCGGGCCCCTGGCGCGGCTGACGCCTCGTGCAGTACTTTGAATTTCGCCCACCCGCTCCACCCTCGTCACCCTAACAGTCTATGGTAAGGTGCACTCTGTTTGTCCTTTTACTTTTATGTTTTTCTTTTCTTGTGAGTGAATGTTCGTCTTTCATGAGTGTTACGCGTCCTTTCGGCTTAAGGGTAATCTCCCCCTTGTGTCCCGAGGATGTCTGGCACGAAGGCGACACTTTTCGTAGCTCTCAATTTTGTTAATCTTTAATTATGAAGCGTGTGTGTCTGTGTGTGTGTGTGTGTGTGTGTGTGTGTGTGTGTGTGTGTGTGTGTGTGTGTCTGTGTCTGTGTGTGTGTGTGTGTATTCGTGCGTGCGTGTGTGGAGGGTAAATATTCAGAATTTCCACTGATAATTAGATTCCTGGAAAAATAAAGACGGAAACGCTCCTATATAGAGTTCTAAGAGTGGCGGTGTTGGCTGGAAAATAACTGTGTGTTTATTATTAAAGAAACTTGAGATTCTTGCCTGGAAGGTGTTGTTGAGAAGGGAGGGGAAGCTTCTTTTTCTCACCCTCTTTTCCTCTCTAGCTGGAAAGACTTCATAGTTCTTCAGCTCCTATTCTGTTATGATACATAAATAAATCAATATAGTAAAATAATATTGTAATAATAATTAAAAAATAATAAATCATAACTCCCTTATTCAATTAAGAAGTCAAAGCTATAGTGCTGCTGCATCGGCGTTAGTGCAGGTACTATAGTAAGACCCGCGATGGTAAGTACAGTCCTACAGCAATGACTTGTACCATGCACTATGTAACTATAGGATGGATCATTGAAAACTTAAGAGAAGCTGTAACAGACATAGCAAGGAAGGAAATCGATTATAAGACAGTCATTTAGTGAGTTAGTACGACTTAAATATTTTCAAGAGAAGAGTAACAAGACACTTCTCGAACTAAATTGGCCCACCCCCTTGCTTTATTATCTTACTGTCTTCTTTATAGGGACTGGCAACTAAGTGGGCTTTGTGTTACCTCTTTGTGCTGTGCCCTTGGCCAGTCTTTTGTGATGTAAAAAAATAAATATTAATAAAATAAAAAAATTTAATGAATTGACTAATCATTTGTTACCGACGCGTCGAACGTAAGTAAATTTGCAACGTCAACTATTGGTAGTAGTTCATTGGTGAAGAAAGGACCTCGACCATGAAGAATATATGTCCGGATGCATGACATTTAAAAAATCATTGAATTAGATGTAATGAGAGCCGTAAGCCCGCCGCGAGACCAGGCCACTGAGGGCATAGGACACAACACCATCAATAAGTTTGATATCAGACACTAATCAGATAGCTGGAGGGAGGAAATTGAAAGACAAGAATTATGTGAAGTTGGAATTTAAGGTCAATGATAGTGCGCCTGCATACATTATAACCTTGGACGGTTGTTACGTTGAAGAAGGACTGAAATAACGCCTTTTGTGAGTAATCTCAGACATTCAACCAAGAGGAAATGGTGAGACCTGCGGGAAGAAAGTTGGTCCTCCATAAAAGAGGAACTTTGATGTACAGCTGAGAATGCCACAGAAACTTAAGCAGAGGAAATTAATTAAAACAAAAACTCGTATGATTTTTCTTGCCGAGGATCCAACTGTCCTTTTTTTCTTTTCACCAAACTTTAGAGCGTGGACGTGTCATTGTGTCACAGTAATCAGAGGATGGTGTGCGAGGTGTCGTGTTATCGCAGCATTTGTGTCAGTGGAAGTATCTTGATTTGCAGAAACAAAGGATTGGATTACTCTCTTGTTTGTTAGGCATTTAAATGATCGCTCATGAACAAGGTAGAGGTTAGGGTTAATCAAAGAGTTAAGTAATGTATTCCATCTTCATATATGTCCACATCGTCACCACAAACCATCAACACAGCTAGTAAAGGTCCCTCACGAACTAAATTGCTCCCCCCCCTTTTTATATTATTTTACTGTATTCCTTTATAGGGACTAGCAGTTAAGCGGGCTTTTTGTTACTTCTTTTTTTGCCCGTGGCCTTTATGATGTAAAGAAAAAAGAAAAAAAAAAAAAAAAAAAATACCCCCTACAACCACCACCGCCTCATCACCACCTGCAGCCTGGCAACATAACATCCCGTTTTTCGCGTCCTGATCAAAGTCTCTCCGTGAAGCAGGCGGGCGGGGAGCATATTTGCCAACTGTATGTGGCTCTCGCACCAGTACAAGCATGCACGAGTTTTTTCTGGAGGATTTCAAGGCAGACTTATAGAAAACGGTTGGCGGGGAGGCGCGATACAGCAGCCCGTGATGACCCTCTGCACCAGGTCACGGCCGCGCCAGGTGAATGACAGCAACAGGAGGGTCATTGGAGGGAGAATGGCGAGGGTGGTGGAGGGGAAGGGTATATGATTCACTCCTACACTCATCTAAGTTATCGGAAACGTGTACCGGAGATAAATGGCGGTAAGATATTCCAAGTGGAGATGCGATATGAAGCAGAATATATTATCCCACCACACGGACCGGGTGCCAATAGAGGCGCTTCAAGACCCAGGAGCTTATAGAATATCATGTGAAGAATATTATGTGCGAACGCTGCTCAACCTGGAGGAGGAGGGAAGGTAAGGAAGGGAGGAAGGGAGTCTCCTTAGCGCCTCCCACTTACCTCTTTACCCTCACAAAGCACAATTTATCCACATATAAGTTGTGACACTCATGTGATCGTCCAAGGCAGCATCTTCAACGTACCTCATTATATGTTTGCCCACTTTTATGTCCTTCCCTTAGAAGTAGAAACTCGAGGAACTCCGTCGCTGACCTTTGTGTGTGGGAAGAGGCAATCAATATCTAAGGAGATGCTTCGCCTTGAAATTAATACAACCTGTGCTTTTATGTTTCTTTGTCGTGTGCTATGGAGAGGAGTCTCTCGCCGTGGTGGCACAGGCTAGATATTAATAATGACACCTGTGATCTATAGGTGACGGTCCTGTTTTCTGTGATGGTCTAACCCTCAGATCAGAGCCGTAGATAGGGAGAGTTTGGCCATGCTCGGTCGAAGCAGCGCCATATTGTCTCTATGTTCCATTGCTGCCAGTTCTGTATATTGTTATGAAGACCTTACAAATAGTTACAAAGTATCATTAGCATCTTAAATGAACATCATCTTATGAAGGCCAAAGTGAACAGACGCTGTGGCAGCGCAGGATGGGAGGCAGTGGAGGCGGTCTACAAACGCGGGCATAGAGGCAAGATGGCGCCTGAGGAGTGAGTGGCCAAACTCTCCCTATCTATGGCTCTGCCTCAGGTAGGCTCATGCTGCCACCTGGTGTTCCCTCCGCCGCACTTGTAGTCGCAGTCGAAAGAACAGGTATGCAGTATGCGGGTGTTTTCGGCGACTCGACGATGGATTTTACAGTTGCTCCTTGGTGGGACTTGAACTCGGGACCTTCTGCTCACCTACCAGGCTCATGTCGACAGCGTTAAAGAAGGTCGAAAGAAATGCTCCCGGCAGGATTCGAACTCGAGACATCGAGCTCACCACTCCAAGACATTAACCACTCGGCCACCGCCAACCCAAAGGGGAGGGTATTTGATTGGACCATAGAACCTATATTGAGGACCACTAGATATTTGAGTCACATCTGTATATTTAAATGTATACGTTTTGTCTTCGTAATGGTATATGTTAAGACATAGACCACTGTATACCTGGACTGCGCACGGAATATCGGCCTGTCGCACAAGGGGCCGAAGTCGGAGGGCCGCTCAGATTCATATATACATATACGGATCATATAGACTGGTTTATCAGTATATATGATATACTGTAATCTTCGTAAATGTTTGTTCTATAATATTATCAAATAAAAAACAGTGAAACACGCTAAAGAAATGCCATTACGAGACTCTGAAGAAATATGCATGAACTTAATATTCACTTCAACTCTTCGCCATTTAAAACTTTGCGAGTCAACTTTTATCATGAAGGGTATCAATAGAAGCGTTATTTTATTAGCTTTCCATTGCTATATTTCGTTGTCTGATAAATGAATTAGAACCATGCATAAATTAGCGTTAACTAAATAAATAAAATCATCAATCGGGTAATTTTCCCGATTGATGATGTTATTTATTTAGTCAACGCTAATTTATACACGTACTAATTATTTTACAGGAAACGAAGTATATAAGTAAATAATAACATAATCAATCGGGAAATTACCCGATTGATGATTTTATTTATTTATTTAACGCTAATTTATGCATGGTTTTAATTCATTTATCAGATAACGAATATAGCAATGGAAAGCTAATAAAATTGCGCTTATATTGATTACTCTTCATTGTAAAAGTTGACTCGCAAAGTTTAAATGGCGAAGAATTAGTGAATATTAAGTTCATGCATATTTCTTCATAGTCTCATAATGGCATTTCTTTAGCGTGTTTTTACTGTTTTTTATTTGATAATATTATAGACAAATATTTACGAAGATTACAGTATTATATATACTGAAATCCAGTCCTAATGATAGTCCATAGACCACTATATCTCTTTGTCGGGCGCCCTGCGGGCCCCTATGCAGCCCCGCAATTCAAAACATTGTCGCGTGAACAGTCCAGGTATACAGTGGTCTATGGTTAAGATTATGTATTGGATTGAGTATCCTAAACCCCTCAGCATTGTTCTTATAATATTTTTAGCCATACATGTGGCGAGGTCTCTAAGTAACGAATACTTATTTTTCAGCTCCGTTAAACTTTCCTCGTTAGACCCGGAAGGTGACGATAAGGAGCGAGGAAGGTATAATGATGTAGTGGTACAGATATTTGTTGCTTTAAGAAGAAATACCCAGTACAAGTCTAGCCTTCTTTTTTTGCCATTGTTGCAAAGCATTATTCAACTTCATTCTCGTATCTCACATTTGTTTAGCTCATGTCATTTCCTGATTCCAGTTCTTACTCGGTACGTGGAAGACTTGTCGCTTGCCTTTCTGTTTTTTTCTGTCTGTGTCTGTAGCTCTCTCTCTCTCTCTCTCTCTCTCTCTCTCTCTCTCTCTCTCTCTCTCTCTCTCTCTCTCTCTCTCTCTCTCTCTCTCTCTCTCTCCTCTCTCCTCTCTCTCTTCCTCTCTTGTTTTTCTCATCTTTTTTCTCTCTCTCTCTCTCTCATCTCTCCTCTCTCTCTCTCTCTCTCTCTCTCTCTCTCTCTCTCTCTCTCTCTCTCTCTCTCTCTCTCTCTCTCTCTCTCTCTCTCTCTCTCTCTCTCTCTCTCTCTCTCTCTCTCTCTCTCTCCCCTGACACAGGGTTAGCAATCAATCAATCATTGGGGGCATACGCCGGGGGGCGCGTCGCCTCGCCAGCCCTACGACGCCACTCCCGGGGGTCACCAGGCGCGAGTCTCCATGCAGGCTCCTTTCCCATACCAAGCAGCTCTCGACAAGAAACATCAAATTGCCCCAGCCACGAGCCTTGTGGGCGCCCCCTTGGCCTCCTTCACGCCGGATTGCGTCTTACAGATACAACCCGATGGGAAAGATCAGTTTCAGGGTAGCGTGCCACATGCCCATATAGCCGAAGTTGGCGTTGACGGACTATGCAGGTAATAGGGCTCGATTCAATCTCATGGTGCAATCGCTGATTTGACACGTAATCATCGCAGCGATATCCCATGATTCTGCGAAGATACTTATTACCAAAGGCATTGATTCGTCTCTTCAAGTCACTATTTAGTGTCCATGTCTCACAACCATAGAGTAAGACAGGGATCACAAGCGACTTGAAGATCTTTGTCCTCCTGCACAGGTACCGACAACGCCAAATACTCCCGTTGAGCGAGTCCATAGCACCGTGGACTATGCCAATCCGCCGTAAGACTTCTTGAGGTGACCCGCCGTAAGACTTATTGACGTGACCCGCCGTTATTATGGACTGCGCTACCAAGGTATGTAAAACTTTCCAAGATCTCAATGTCCTCGCCGCACGCATGAACAGACTGTACTGCTTCATCTAGTAAGTCTCCAAACACCTGGACCTTGGTCTTAAGCCAGGAGACCTCAAGTCCCAAAGGCTTTACCTCTTCGTGCAGCGCCTCGAGAGCCATCACCAGGACTTCCAGCGACTCAGCAAAGATTACTGCATCATCGGCAAAAACAAGATCAGTGATCTTGGTGTTGCCGACGGATGCTCCACAATCACTTTGATCTACAACCTTGTCCAATACCCAGTCCATACAAGCGTTGAAAAGTGATGGGGCAAGGACGCACCCTTGCCTCACTCCTGTATTAACAGGAAAGAAGCTGGATACACCTGCCCCACACTTCACAGCACTCTCAGTCCCAGAATACAGACCGGTTATCAAACCAATAGTCCTTGCAGGAATCCCGCGAAGTCGCAGAAGATCCCAAAGTGACTCACGATGCACTGAGTCAAACGCCTTCTTGAGATCAACATAGGCTGCAAGCATCCCCTGTCGAAACTCACGTCGGCGTTCCACCAGGACACGAAGCGCTAGGATACGGTCCGTTGTTGACTTACCAGGCGTGAACCCAGACTGCTGAGGTCTCTGATGCTTCAGCAGATGACTGCGGATCCGTGTCAGCAATAGATGGGCAAGCACCTTGCCTGGCACGCTGAGCAGTGTAATACCGCGGTAATTGTTGCAGTCCTGACGGTCCCCTTTCCCTTTCCAGATAGGGACGACCAGCCCCCTTTTCCAGTCAGGAGGAATGGTACATGATTGCCACACCGGCAGTCAGGACAGCATGCAACCCGCGGATCATGGCCTTGAAACCAGCTTTAGGGCTCTGGCGGCCCGGATTGACAAACACCACCCACACACACCTTTCCCCCACCTTTATTCTAGGGTTTCCAACTTGCATCAGAGATTCGTTCGGCTTCCAATGGAACAACCACCACACCTAACGCCTACAATCCACAGACACAGAACTGCCATCACGGTCCCCCACCGAAAACTTCCCACCAAGTACTCATCCCAACAGCCATCTGCCATCTATTCTATCCATGGGGAGAGGGGCGCCCATCTTTGACTGATAGATAACACTCGCCAGATGAAGACCCTGGAAGTGACTCTGCAGGCTTGCCCTAGGCCGGGTCGGAGGTCATTACAAACCCCACTTGTTTTAGGTTACGTACTATGTTTCATTCCACCTTTTTAGGGCGGGTCTGCCGAAGCACACACCACACAAGCACGAACTCACCACACACCACACCCTAGCCGGAGCAAACCCATGCATGTGCACATACACACCAACACATACACACTTCCCCACTATATTTATTAATACTTCTTATCGTACCAAGGGAAGGTTTTTCCACCCAAAGATTTATATTTTCTTTCTTGGGAGGAAAGGGGGGGTGAAATTTTGAAACAATAATTTTATGTAATAGATACTGTGTATTAATTATACTTTCTAGTTCCTCCACTCTGCAGCGCATCCCATAATACCTTGGGTTCAAGGTACACGGAATTCTGGAACAACTATTTAGGATAGAATGTACAGAAATAAATGCAGTTCAGGGACCACCTTTTAGGGCGCGGTCCATGCCGAATGAGTCAAACCCGCTCTCCGACACGAGCACTGAACTCTGGCCTTTTGTCAACATCATTGACTTGGGTAGTCTTTGGATGCTAGAGACCCTGGAATCTGTTATCAACAACCGTGAAGGATTTAACTGGATAAGATCAGCTGTGAAAGTATACGAGTCATTCAGAAAATGGTACCGATTAACAAAATTGGTATAACGCATTAACATTAATTTAACCTCAGACGTGAAATAGATAGCAGCAATTCGACACAGTTACGTCTCTAACAACAACAACAAAGGAACAGGGTGCTAATCAAACCTTTTACAAATCGTACAGTGCTCACATTACGAGTTGTAACACTGTGTACCTCAAGTAGATGTATCAAGGATCCCTGTAACCTTGAGGCCATGTCCATTGTTGTTAAAACACAGCACCGATGAGGAGATGTAAGCTCCACACAGCTTAAAAAAATGCTCACGCAGTCACAAGTCGTAGTTAGTGCCACCCACATCGGCCGCCGACATGCAACACTCCCTCCTCCACTAACTCCGGCCCACGAAACTTACTCATACAAAGACCCCGCAGTTGGGAATCCTAAATTTACAAACTCATTTTAATCCTCTTTCGTGGCAAGCAATATTTGACCATTCATTTTACACGAATTCACTTGTACATGTTTTGTTTATAATATTCATTGAATTTTACGCAATTTTTCCTTGTACGATATTTCCTGTATCTTAGCCTAAACGTATCCACCTTGATAGCTCCAGTCACGGCACGTTACTTCTAACATCACCATAATCATCGATACCGTTAGAACCAAAAATTGGCTTCCCACACTCCACTTGTTCCTCTTACTTTTACCATTGAAATTATTTGATGTTAACATCGTGGTACCTGCAGTTTTGCATTCACGATACCTTATGGTGCGAGTGTTTCTATTGGGACGAAAATGTTGTTCAGTTTTAATCTTTTAATGTGTCAGATTGTGTTTGCCGTTTACGTTTGGGGAACCCTTGGTGCATGAGAATTCCCGATCATTCGCGTGTACTTTAACACAATTTGTAGCGGGTATACAGGCAATTATCACCCGTCTTAGATGAAATACGGGCCAGAAGCTGCCCTGCCATGAACTTAAACCCATTCACAGGGCAATGTTTAATACATTTATATTTTCATGGACTTGCTTAACCCTCCGTATTGGTTATAGAACGCTGGATAAATAATTTGTTCGATGAATTATATATTTATGTTTTAGTTCTCCTCTCTCTTTCACCGTGACCCATGAACACTGCATTCTCCAAGTGTAAGGCAAATGCCTATGTGTCCATAAATATAGTAAAGAAGTGATAAAAGCCTCACGAGGAGAAGGGGAGATGACCTCGGACCATCACTTACAACCGCTCTCTGCTCACCCCCCATACACACTCCCTGGCTTGCTCAACAGTTCATTACTGGTTGTAATCCTTTCTCCTTAGGACTTAATAATGCAAAGCTGGAAGTACCAATTACCTCATACCGATAAGTCCTCTACAATATACCGACTTTATTTTGTTAACCTCTGAAGCTACGATTAGCAATTTGAATTTATAGGGTCATTCAGAGATGCTCCTAATAAAAATTAGGTTTACGAATTTTAAACCTTTAAATGACAGTTGGATAGTCAGTTAATTTTTCGAAGTAGTGACCAAAGAACAAAAGGAGCTCCTTCCTTTTCTCTAAGTCGTTAAAGTGGTCATTAGAGTTCTATTAAATCAGAAGTGTATTGATAGCAGTTAATTCACTGTTTACTTGACCAACACGAACACAAAGGAGCAGCTGGCTCAACCTTTACTCAAGTCGTAAAGGTGTCATGTAAGACCATGTGTGACCCTCATGTCAGTAGCACTTTGATCCCATGTAACCTTGAGGCTAGTTGTCCATTGTTTTGTTAAAGAAGACCACCATGAGTGAGTGTTAAGTGGCTCCAAACCAGTCTAAAAAAAGTGCTCAGCGCGTCAATATCTGTAGTTAGTGTGACTGCCGCTTTACATGCACGCATCCCTCCTCCACCAAACTCTGGCACTAAAACACAAATAAAAGACTCCAGTTTTGGGTTTCCTAGATTACAAAACTCGGTTTTATCCTCCTTGTACGTTTGCATAGCTGAATATTTCGTAACACACATCTACACAAGAATCTCATTTTGAACATGATCGTCATGAATATTCATTGTGATACCGGCACCTTTTCTGTCGAATAATGATCTTGCCAAAGTACTCACACTGATCTCAGTCACCGCGATGCCTCTACATCACTATCACCGTTCAGTCTGGAACCAAATCTGTTGACTCCCTCCCTCTACTTGTCACTTGAAATAATCATCGTCATAAATGCGTGGCCTGCAGTAGTTGATTCAACCTTGGGCGGGGTAGTATGGACCAATTTTCAGTCTTAACTCGTAAACTGTCAGATTGCATCGTTATGTACGTGTACCGTCAGGACTATGGTGCATTGTGAACCGAATTTATCCTGTCGAATCATCCGTCGTAGCTTTAGCCAACGACTCAACTTACTGTCACCGGAGGTCAATACATCACTAATACACCGATATCAGCTGGAAAAATCGTGGCTGCCCTGCCAAGCTACGCTGCTCTTGCACGGGCTATGTTAATCATCGTCATTTAATGACTGTGGTCCTCGTACTTGATAGCATCGCTTATGGGGTAAATTTACGTATGGACATACATGTATGTCTCAGCTTACTCGCTAACTGTCAGATTCTGATTATCTCCTTACTGTACTTTACATGAATATCAGTACATATCCATGTGTAGCTTCTCACGTTTGTCTTGTAGCTTCTTATTTTCTTAGTTCTTAGTATACACGGTGGAATCTTGCCCAAGCAGTCTGCACGTAATGTTTCATATCATCATTAAACCTTGCTTACTCCTATGATACAGCCAGTAATTTTCTTCCGATACAATTATGACACGTTCGCTGTGGCGCCTTCTCTTTAACATGTCCTAGTAACTAATTACAGATACTCCATGTGTAGGTCTCATCTGGCTCTTCCTTATCTTCTTATTTTCTTATAGTTTCTTCCCATTCCTCATAATTTACCTGCCATCACATACCGCACTTCTTGCTAACACCATCTCCCACCCATCTGGACACTGTGCTTCTCTTTCCTTCCACCTGACTACTACAACTCCTCGTTTTCCGTCTGTGCTCCTTTCTTATTTTTCAATCTACATTACGCTTCGCCTCCTTTTGACTCCCCATCGTCGACATACATTGTTCTCCCTTCTTGATCTGATCACTTGTATTTCCTTACGCTCCTTTCTACCTGCTCTCTGTCCTCTCGTCTCTTCTCGTCTTCATATTCATGATCTCCCTATCTCTTCTCCTCTCCTTCTCTCTCTCTCTCTCTCCTCTCTCTCTCTCTCTCTCTCTCTCTCTCTCTCTCTCTCTCTTCTCTCTCTCTCTCTCTCTCTCTCTCTCTCTCTCTCTCTCTCTCTCTCTCTCTCTCTCTCTCTCTCTCTCTCTCTCTCTCTCTCTCTCTCTCCTCTCTCTCTCTCTCTCTCTCCCTCCCACACTTGGCACACACACACACACAAACAAACAGACAAGCAAACATAAACAGAGGGAAAGTAAAAGAGAAAGCGAGAGGGTGAAAAGACATAAATCACTTTGACTTCTGTTGAGGTGAAACAATTGTTGAGCCGCATGTCCGCCTAAATCGGAATGGAATACCAACAGGCGACAGACCAATCACTCTTCGCCCCTGCAATGCCGCCCTTGACACCTCCAGCGTTAAAGTAGGGCTGTTGCTGTCTGTTCTTCCGTTGTTTTCCTTTGTATTCCTTTGTATTCCTTCCTTCCTTCAGCCAATAAATGCAGTAAAACAAAGGCCGCTGATAAGAGTGATACACACAAAGATACAAGATAAGGAGCTGCTGATGCCAAGAAATGAACGAACACACAAAAATACGAGGGAGAGAAAATAAGGGTAAGGAAGAGGCACCACAGCACGAGGAGAAACCCAAACAGCAAGATATAAACACCACCTTGATCTGAACCACCGTGTAGGTGTAACCCTGACGCTTTTTATTTACCCGCGTGAAAGCATGCGTATGAGTCGCACCTGGAGGAGAAGCATGAGTACACCGCCATCATGACAGGTTCATTCTTACCGTATGTGGAGACAAATTCTTCCCGTGTCTGCACTGCGCTCGTCCCTTAGCTCTTACTAATAATCTTGAATTAGGGAATTAATCTGTGTTGCCGGTGTTGAAGGTTGCCTGGCCGGGTAGTACAGTCAGGAGCCGCCGCTGCTCACGAGGCTGTTGTTGTGGGGGACGCCGGAATCCACCTGTTCCTATTATTTTTGTTTGTGTGTATATTTTACTAATCTTGCTGTCTTTGCGCGGTGATTCCCTCTCAAAGGACATTCTGCATTCAATTAGTTGCTGATGTTTAACCTTGAGACATATTAGTATACGTTCAAGACATATCAAATATTATAATGCGATTAATCCAAGATATTCATCTACTTTTTTACCAAAGAAGGAGTTACCAAGTTTCAATCTCTCCAGTGAATCAGTAATACACTCTCAGCACCTCAGCACAAGCTGGTGACTCTTCCTGCCTCGCCTCGGCCACTTAACCAATACTATTATTCCTTAATGCCAGCCTTTCTTTCCCTGTCTTTTGTCACTGAACTCATTGATGCAGTGATGTTCATCTGAATGCTCTTCGTTGTTTTGTGTGTGTACTGTTTTGTCTCTCTTTTTGCTCCTCTTTTATCACGGCCCGGCAGCGCGGGTGGCGAAAGTTGATAGTGAGTGACGTCAACTTTTCCCTGCGCGCTGATTGGTTTACAGACTTTTTGGAGACTAACACACCCAGAGTGTGCAGATTACACACTTGCTGTGGAGACTGTTGCTCTTGTTCCTTGGCGTGCTGATCATGGTCATACAACGAAGGTTGTCTCTATAGAAACCCGCTTGTCATTTTGATCTGATTTTAATGGGAATACATGCCATTTTTTTTTTTTTTTTTTTTTTTTTTTTACATCTATGCCTATAGCGCCTGTAGGCTGTGGTGACCCAGGGCTCGGATGGTAGACTCTGGAGGTTCACTTGAGGGCTGTGATGGTTGGCCCTCGCCCGTGGTGGCACAGGCAGGATTTTTATAGTGACGCCTATGATTAGAGGCTCATGCCGCCCCCCTGTTTCCTCCGATGCACTCGCAATCGAAGGTAATCGAGTTAATGGGCAAGGCATGTGGGTGTTCTTAGGCCACTCGGTGGTGCAGAAAGATTTTGGTTTTCTTCGGGGATCGAACTCGGGTCACCGAGAACGCCACTCGGAGATGCTAACCACTCTTCTACCCCCTCCCCAATCTGCACGTAGTAGTTTCACATTGTTCTTCTTAATCACATTAATCTGCTGAAAATAGTCACTCATGATAATTTCCAAGGTAACGCGCAGGACGTGATGACAGATGTCCTTGAGGACTGACCACCCCACCACAGCGATGCTTGGTGGTGGCATCGCAGTGTTCCGAGACTTGTGTAGGATTCTGTTCACACGTCCTTACCAATGACAACACATATTCTTTTTTTTCAGGCAGGGCAGGATTAGTCGTAAAGTTATAACTATATCTAGTATTTATTTTTGTTTACTCATGAACAATTAACTAAAATGAAATATTGACTGATATACGTGTATATATACGTATATTTCAGTGCCAAGGTTTTGTAAGGCATCAACGCGGATCCCAGTTCAGTATTAAAGTTGATACAGTTACATGGCCCTCAGCAAGCTAATACTGAGCTACCATTGGGCACTGTGAATGCAAACCCAACTGTTGCCTCAGAGTCGTCGGTAAGTGTGTGTTTAAACTTTGCGTCCTGCGTCAGGTAATGATAAATGTCATTTGTTGCCTTCTATAATCGCACAAAACCCCACGTGGAGCACCGAGACTGGGAGTAATGAAGTGATCACAGCCACAGTGGTCCGCGCCTCTCAGCCAGCCATGTCAGTCAGTTATCACTCCTAACATATATAATAACTTGCATAACTATTATTATTGAATTACAACTATTATCACACAAGTGTAACAAGTAGTACAACTACCATACATGATATTTTCATGTACTTAACATCAAATGAACCAGTGTATTTTTAGAAACATCATGAACATATAATCATGTACATATAATGCATTTAGAAGTATATGTATCTTTTACAAGTTAACCATGAGAACAAAGGATTGCTCAACCTTTTGTTAGACCAAGGAAGTGGATCACAAAACAGATGTACCTAAGTCAGTTGTTATGGCTATCATAAATGATAACGTCATCTCGTGACGAAAGCAGGAAACGGGAGGAACGAGTGGACAGAAGCAGGAGAAGGAGGGAGAGAAGCCCTCGGACATCGACACTACCAACACGCACCTCTCACTCTCTCCGTCCGGCACTCCCTGGCTGTGCTCAAGACATTCATTGTTTTTGGTTGTAATCTCTACAATTCTTATTGGACTCTAAATAAATGTGTACAAGTTGGACGTACATATTTAACTCATACCAGATAAGTCTCTACAATTATCAGACTTATATAAAGGGTGGCCATGCGGTGGACATTTCTACACCGCGACTTATATAAATGGTGGCATACGCGGTGGTAATATAACGACTTATATAAATGGTGGCCATGCGGTGGTCATAATTATCTACAGCGCGACTTATAGCCACGTATAACTACGGTATTGTGAGGTATCGAATAACCTCAAAATCTATAATAATATAAGCGAAAGTGTGTGTGTGTGTGTGTGTGTGTGTGTGTGTGTGTGTGTGTGTGTGTGTGTGTGTGTGTGTGTGTGTGTCCGCTCCAGGTGCCGCCCCCTGTGGCGGAATCCCCTCATATGGCACAGTTTTGGAACCGGCTGAGCAGGGGAAGGTTTTAAGCCCATTTATGAGATGATCCGATCTTTTTTTCTTCTTTTTTTTAGCAACCTATTAGCGAGAATTGTGAGAAAAAAAAGGGGTTGCGAGAATTGAGGAAACCTTGATGTAGGGTGATGGGTAATGGGTGAGTGAATGGGTGGGGTGATAGGTAATGGGTGTGGGGTGATGGGTGAGTGAATGGGTGGGGGGTGATGGGTGATGGGTGAGGGAATAGATGGGGGGTGATGGGTAATGGGTGAGTGAATGGGTGTGTGGTGATGGATAATGGGTGAGTGAATGGGTGGGGGGGGGGGTAATGGGTGAGTGAATGGGTGGGGGGTGATGGGTAATGGGTGAGTGAATGGGTTGGGGGTGATGTGAATAGGTTGACGTTAATACATACATTTCTACATCCATGATTTCAGGAAAGCTAGAAGGGGCTATCTGGAGAGTCTGTGTTTGGTGGGCCGAAGGCCCACCAATAGCCCTCCGCAGGAGCTAGCCAAAAAGTCCGCCCGGAGGGTGGCTTTGTGGCTAGTACAAAATAAAAACAAAATACAATGCTGCATATGGATAAAAGCTAACAAGTAGATAAACAAAGGCAAAGGCGATTGAATATGATAGACAATTGTACTAAATTGTGTTACCCCCTGTCACGTTATCCACATGTCAACGAGAATGTGTGTGTGTGTGTGGTGTTGTGTGTGTGGTGTGTGTGTGTGTGTGTGTGTGTGTGTGTGTGTGTGTGTGGTGTGGTGTGTGGTGTGTCGTTTTATCTAGTTGTCTAGTTGTATTTTACAGGGCCTGAGCAACGCTCTTATGGCCCCGTCTCCATATCAACATTTAATTTATCAATCATCCATACTGCTTAGTGTTGGCCGAAGCCAACACACCCCGGGAGGTGGGTCAGAAACCCCCGGCTAACACCCGGTACCCATTCACTGCTGGGTGGACAGGGGCTCGGGTTTTAAGAAGACCGCCCGTCTGTCTTCGCTCCGCCCGGGGATCGAACCCGGGACTTCTTGGTTGTGAGCCGAGCATGCTAACCCCTACACTACGGAGTTCCCCTTATGTGTGTGTGTGTGTGTGTGTGTTTGTGGTGTGTGTGTGTGGTGTGTGTGTGTGTGTGTGTGTGTGTGTGTGTGTGTGTGTGTGTGTGTGTGTGTGTGTGTAATACAGATAAGTATCGCGTAAACTTACTTTATATGTGTGTACTGTGTATGTATGTATGTATATACTAAATGTGCGTATGTAATGTATGTATGTAATGTACTTAGGTACGTACGTATGTATGTATGTAACGTACATGTGAACTGTCAAGAATGATTAAGTGCATTGCGTTATACTACTATACTAAAACAAGAAACAAATACCTACTATACTTGCGTTTAGTGATTACCCGTTCAGATGTGAGACGGTGTCATCCATTTTTTTTAATATATGATGCTATATCTATAATAATATAAGCGAAAGTGTGTGTGTGTGTGTGTGTGTGTGTGTGTGCTGTGTGTCTGTGTGTGTGTCCGCGATAGGTGCCGCCCCCAGTGCCCCAATCCCATCATATGGCACAGTTATGGAACCGGGTCGACCAGGGGCACATTTTAAGCCTACTTATGATATGATCCGATCACTTTGTTTCTTCTTTTTTTTAGTAGCCTATTAGCGAGAATTGTGAAAAAAAAGTGGGTTGCGAGAATTGAGGAAACCTTGATGTAGGGTGATGGGTAAATTGGGGGGGGTGAATGGGTGTGGGGTGTGGTAATGGGTGTGGGTGGGGTGATGGGTGGGGGTGAATGGGTGGGGGGTATGGTGGTGAGGGGTGGGGTGATGGGTAATGGGTGAGTGAATGGGGGGGGTGATGGTAATGGGTGAGTGAATGGGTGGGGGGTGATGTAAGGGGTTTGGTGAATAATATAATTTGTTTATAAAGGGGTTGGGGGTTTTGGGGAAGTGGTTGGGGGGAAACCCAACCCATGCCCCCCAGGATTTCCAAAAGTTGAAGGGGCATTTGGGAGTTTTTTTCAATCCAAATACCTATATAAAAAATAATTTTTTTATATATAAATAATATATATATATATATATATATATATATATATATATTTTATATATATATTATATATATTTTATATATATATAGCGTGCCATTGTAGAATAATTATAATCATGAAAAGAGTGAAACATTAATCACCGCTTTTGTCGAAATAAATATATTGCAAGACGCTATCTTGAAATCATTGCACACTGCCAGTCATGTGCAATTGTATTGGTCATAAACATAATTCGTGATAATTCCTACCTTCATATGTATGTATGGTAGTGAAATACGGCCTTAAAGGGAATAACATAAATTTTGTGAGAGGTGAATTTGCACTAATATTATTTTTTTCGAGGAGGGTGACAACATTGCGTCAGGAGGCGAGTCAGCCTTGCCACACGCTGACGGTGTTGTCAAGAGTTGCTATTTAGCATGATGTACAGGCGAGTGAAGAGCTGTCCGTACTTACCATTGCACTAAAGACGCACATCAAGGTGCCAACGGGCGACTACCGGCACAGAAGCAGGGCAGCAAACGCGATACTGAGGTAGAAATTAATATGATAAGTTCAGAAGCAATCAGAAGGGGGAGGATGTATTTATGGCGCCATAATGTTACGTTCTACACACTGAAATTACTAAAGAAGGTGTGATGGAGATGTGCGCGCTGCTATTTACCCACGGGATGTAGGGAGGATGATTCTGCTGCCTAATGAATGTATCGCCTTAATTATTGTATTTTAATTCATGGGAGTCGCACCCTGGTTATTATTGGATGCCTCAGTTTACTGAAGTCACACCCCTCCTCCTGTAGATATGAATCTATATTGTACCGTTTTATTGCAACCCTTTATTGGGGAAATATTTTTTCGTTTTTTTATGTGAATCAACACATTGCTTTAAATTCCTGAACACAATGATTTCCTGTAAGCTTGGTTTGTGGGTGTGTGGGGGGGGGGGGGGGTTCACCATTTTCCATGAGTTCTTTAATATACGCTTCCCGATCGTCAGGTGTCCCCTCTCAGTGGGGAGCCCCGGAGCCCACAGGACCTTTAGGTTTGGTTGGAACCCCTGACACTTAAAGCCAGTGGTCTTCATTGCACGACTCCCAGTGCAGGGGGCTCGCGAAACTCAGTTTGGGGTTCTCAAAAAAAAGCAAAATAATGATGATGGTGATAATAATGATAGTAATTCCAAATTATATATTACATGGGGAGTACAGTTGAGTCGCCATGAAAATATCCACATAAAAGTGAAAGAAAGGACGA
>JACEEZ010004369.1:51084-58584 GCA_016584305.1 Chionoecetes opilio | reverse complement strand
TGCCCTGACTCCCTATTCCAGCCTCCCTATCCTCTCACACACACGTCCGCCAGTACCCTCTCCGACCTCCATAAGTCCATCTCTCGCAGCTCTTCTTCACCCTTAGTGTTCATCACGTACCCCTGTTGTAGCACTCTCAGTAGCCTTCATTTTTTCCCTAATACCTCTCACGACCCCTTGAAACCTTTGCTTATTTTATACCTTTTCTCAGCAGATTTTTTTCTCCTTATTCTCTGTAGCTTACTTTTGTCTCATACACATTTTTCGTCGCAGCATTTTTCTGATCAAGTCTCTTTCTTTACACCTTAAAACTCTCTAATAATCTTTTACACTTTATATTATATTCTTCATCACTCTTGTAACTCATTCCCCTCGCCTCTCTCCTCCCCGCGTCAATCTTCCACACTTGCAGGTACTCAGCCTCGTGTTGTTGCCGCCGTGCTCGGCTCCTCAGCGGGTCTTCCCATTGTTGCTGCACCTGAATACATCTAGGCGTGTGTGCGTCATTGCTCCCATCGCTTCACGGCGCCTGGCTTCTTAGCGCCACACATTCGGACTTGATGACCTGAAAGGCTCCTCACTCGCTCCCTGCCAAGTCCCACTCGCCCTCGCATTAACCGAACACTAGTAACAAGATGTGCCCTCTTGCGTAATAACCTCATTATAATCCTTGAGCTCGTGTAATTACAATCCCAAAGAACAAACCTCCAGACGTTGGTTTAGTCCTCATTAGCCTTGTTCTAGCAGTGCAATTATCAAGATTTAGATCATCCACAGGCTGCCCGAATGACACCCCTTCGCCAGAGGGATTCATTAACCTGTTATAATTACCATGTTGAGGGCAGGTAATTGCTCTAATGTGTTTTGTACCCTAATTATTTCTAATTATTTTCTTTAAAAAGTAATGTATACTCTTATGTGCTCCAATATATTCTAAGGAGGCAGAATGATGTGGCTTGGAGGTCTGGTGGCCTTAGCGCTGAGCTGGGAAGCGTTAAAGTTTTAAAGAAGGGACAGAAAGTGTTAAAATTTTGACAGTAAACAGGGAAGAAGACCGCCGCGACGGTTTTATGGTTAGTGGTTGGCATGGGGTGAGGAGGGGTAAGGGGGGGTGAGGTGGAGGGCTGGGAGAAAGGGGGGTATAGGATTACATAGGATCTTTTTCAGTTATGTATTTTATATATATATTACATAGGAAGTGCAGGTAAGAGGAAGCCTGTTGGCCTGTGATGAGGTTGTAAGTTGACTACAACTAAATACAACTGTAGTTTAGGAAAAATAATGTCAAATCAAATACAAGGCTCTTCCCAGCCCACCACCACACGCTCCGAAATAATTAAAAAAGAAAAAAACGTGATTGAAAAGGGAAACATAGAGAGTTCCGTAGGAGGCAATGAAGTACAGGATAACTATTGTGTAGCACGAATACAGTGTAACATGGATGTAAGGAACAAGATTTACATGATGAATAGGTAAGGGCATGTGCGATGCAATTTATTCTATATTTATAAAAGCATATTCTTGGAATTACGTTCATTGCTTCCACAACATTTGCTGGTTTGTTGGTCTATCGATTGACTACTCTGACATCTCACTATAATTTACCGAACGTCCGTCTGTTCGCACAGCCAAGGCCTCACCTTTTCAGGCCAAAAACTTTCTAAACCAAAACCAAACAATCATGAATGGTTGAAGGGGATCCTAAACTCTATTGGGACAGGTTTATTTATCCTCTTCAACAATGAAAAAAAAATGTTCGTACTAAAAAATATGACTGAATGACTTCTAGGGAATCATGGCTATATGTACAGTAGGTAAATATAAGATAGTAATAAAAGCGCCTCGGAGAGAGAGAGAGACTCATAAACATGGTGAGTAATAAAAGAGCCTCGGAGAGAGAGAGACTCATAAACATGGTGTTCCGTTATATACAATGTCGATTGGACCATAAAAAGGCGGCATGTTTTCCAGAGTATCATGGGCAACAGGGCTCACTTCCGCTAGATGAAATTATTCTTTCATGTGTGTCTTAAAACGCTCGTATGACTTCTTAAACCCTCTTTTCTATAAGCAATATCGCTCAGTGGTGAGCAAGTGACATTTCAGAAACAAACCCACACTCTATATCATAGATATGTGATAAGATAATAGCTTCACATAAAACGGATCTTGACGGCACGCTACTTATCGAGTCTGACTAATCCGATGCCTCGCCCTTCATCCCTCCACGATGCTTGACGTAATGGCCAATCGTGTTAATCCAGAATCTCAACTTTTCTCACTATTCATGCGATCTTAATTAATTTATTAGTTGATTGTGTGAGAATATTGGAAAACTTATGGAAATGAAGACAATTTATGTTTGCATTTTTTCTTTATTCCAATTTGAATTATATTATTGGAAAATCATGTAAATAGTTTCAGCAAAGCTTGATATTCTGGTAGCCATGTTGGCAATAAAACTTTGGTTTTATTAACCAGACGAATCTATTTCATCACGTGATTGATCAACCCACACATATTTATTTACACATTATCTTATATTTTGCAAAAAATTCAAACTGATTGGACGGAAACAATTAGCTTGGATTTTATTTTCATTTTGTAAAGTTAGCATTTGCTACTATCTAATTCAAGTATTTTAAATTCATGAATATTACGATATGGTAAATATTCATTAAATACTGTCTTTCATGGAAAGCCTGAGCCTGATCTGACTCTGAGGAAACTAAGCCTGATCTGACTCCAGCCATATCTGACTCCTGTCTGATTTCACTGCCCTCACCAATTTGGCTATATATATATATATATATATATATATATATTATATATATTATATATATATATATAAATATATATATATATATACTATATATATATTATATATATATATATATATATATATATATAATATTGTATATATTTATATATGTATATATGATATATATATATATATATATTATATATATATCTATTAGTATATATATATATATATATATATATATATATATATATATGTGCATGTGTGTGTGGGGGGGGAGGGTGTATGTGTGTGTGTGTGGTAAATACATCTAATTTTATCTAGATACACACATCGTTTTGTCCAGTGAAGTATGTCTGCCTGAAAACCGCATTACCGCTAATATAACGAGGCACCGAGCCAGTATTAATCAGTCACACGTGTCAGTCAGGTTATGGTAATGTTGTTGATCCCCCGCCGCTCCCCGCCTCATCCCGCGGCCAGTGGTCGCTGTGCCGGCTATTGAGATGATTTGTTCTGAACAGCTTGGCATAACGCGTGTGTGAATAGTTTACTGGTGGTGTTGGTCATAAATCGTGAGAAAAAAAGAAAAAAAAAATAGTTTTTATCATTTTTTTCTAATCGCACGTTATTGACATATTTTTTATTCCTTCAGTAGGAATTTTTATCGATACAAGGTGTCTGCTGTGACTGCTGTCTTCATGGCCTTGTATTGTCTTGATCTTAGTCCGCAGTGTTGAAGGCAAACCCTAAATTCTTGGTCTGGTCACGGACTCCTTCATATAGCAGCACAGCTTCCTGAACCAGCCACTGTTAGAATTAGCATCATATAGATACCCATGATGAGGCAGCTCGTCAAGTAGCCTCATCGGTACTTTTTGTGCCACTTTAAAGATTTCGTTTCATTGTACAACAGTCAGATGTTTTCCCTATCAGTACATATATAATGTTGTCCTTCCAACATTATTGCTCAACGTCCCTTCTTCATTGGTCCCAAGCAAATTTATTCATAATTTGTAAATCACATCTGAATGTTAATAATTTTTCGACATCTTAACTATCAATTCTCTGTTTTAAACTATACAAAACTATGGACATTTCTGTTCAACGATCGCCCTATAGGAATAATTCTTTTCTCTGAAGAAAAAAAACCCCGCTTATTTCTGTTTTAGGATTTTCAAATGCTTGGGTAAGACTTTAGCAATCCGTGAAAAATCAAAACATGACTGAGAGAAAAAAATGTATCGATAGTTATCATGTTAGTTATCATGTATCGTTAGTTATCATGTTAGTTATCATGTATCGTTAGTTATCATGTTAGTTATCATGTATCGTTAGGTATCATGTTAGTTATCATGTATCGTTAGTTATCGTGAGTTATCACGAATATGCGTAGGGGACTGACTTTTGTTGTGATATCAATAATACAAAGCATTTTAACAAAACAAGAGATCGACAAGCAAACTATTTCAAGAGGCAAAATACGAGTACATAGAAATAATGCATTACATTTGTCCTTTCTTACCTGAGAAATAATGCATTACATTTGGCCTTTCTTACCTGAGAAATAATGCATTACATTTGGCCTTTCTTACTGAGAAATAATGCATTACATTTGGCCTTTCTTACCTGAGAAATAATGCATTACATTTGGCCTTTCTTACCTGAGAAATAATGCATTACATTTGGCCTTTCTTACCTGAGAAATAATGCATTACATTTGGCCTTTCTTACCTGAGAAATAATGCATTACATTTGGCCTTTCTTACCTGAGAAATAATGCATTACATTTGGCCTTTCTTACCTGCCTATTCCTTGAACAACGAAGGCTTTGAGTTCACGAGGCCTGCTATACGTGGAATTCGATTCCTCTTATCTAATTGTTTCTGAGGGAGACAGCCGTGAGGGGACGCAACGAAAGAATAGGACGCCGTAGCACCAGCACGAGGCTGCAGCAAACTGTCGGGTCCAGTTGACGGTTCTTTTGAATGGCCACGATGCCTTCCTGGGAGGGTGTCACGAAGGAGAATAGCGGGCCAAGTGACGCGGCCTTCTGTATGCTCCTGGTGATAGTAAAAAGTCCTCGTGACAAGGGCGACGTTGGCAAATTAGAATAGAGGTGCAGTATTCAGATTAAAAATGACTGAATCCAAGGATAACCAAATTTTTTTTTGTATAAGTATTCGTGGGTAAACTCTTTTCATATTTGGTAATTCCAAACTTTATCATTAAGTAATTGTTTATAACTTTATACAATAACGTATATACTGCATTTACATCCGTTCACTTTTACATTTGTTAGTATATTTGAACATTTATATCATCATAACATGTTCCCCGTTGATGGTTTCCTCGCGTACCGCTGTGTTGGTTTGGTCACCCATAACGGGATACAACACACGCCGCTCTGAATGGTGTGTCGCTGCAGCTGTTTGACAGTAAAACATAATCGGGATATTTGACACTTTTTTTTCTCTCTCTCAATCAGTTTAGCCTCTACGCATGCTTCCCTGATTCATTTATCCAACTTGCCGCCTTTCGATGAGCACTGGAACCCTATTCTAGCAGGAGAGTTAAGTGAATTTTCATGTTAATATTGGATTAGTAGATGCATTAATTCAATTTGGCCAAGGGATCATAACTTTCCAATGCTCCTAATATCATTTTTGCATTATATAGCTTTCATTTACGTCAAGTTTTCCCCTCACCAACACCATTACATTACAGAAAAAGAGGATATTTAGTGAAATTACCTCCATTCAAATTACACATATGCCTAAAAGCTCCACCTGTTTACTCCTGGAATAAGTACATATTTACAAGTGTTTGTCTCTTGTCAAGAGAGAGAGGAGGGGGGACTGGCAGACAGAACATTAGAGAATTACTCCAAAAAATTACCAATTCATTCCCGTCCATTCGCAGCGGTATTCTCCTGAGCCATTAGCAAGTAACGCACATCTATTCCACACTTAAAAAAAATACCTCCACTGGACAGACAACGACCTAGGTTTTCCCCAGTCAATGTATTATGCGTGACATCAAACAAATGAGACGTCGAGCTCATTTCACGCCCACTGCATTGTTGGGAAGATCTTTTATTTATTTATTTTGGCCTCAATCTGTCACCTACTCGTACCTCGCTCGAGCTGCATTAAGTTTTATTTCATCGTTTCATGTCTACGATATCGTCTCGCGTAGATGAATAATCCCGTTTTACCTGCATTACCTGCATTACCTGCTTGAAAAGTTGCGTAATTCAGTTTCATCGATATCCCTGATGCAAGTAATCATCTCGTACAGTTGAGGAAATATGGTTGAAACCATCACAGTCGCTGGTCTATGTTGCGTTGCTTCAAAGTTTTGCAATATCTTGAACTAAATATGGATATTGAAAGTGTTCTACGTAATATTTATTAGGTTTGAAACTAATAATGAATGAAAGATAAGATTGATTTTTAACTTTATTCACTTCTTGCCATTAATGTACCTTGTGCTTTGATTAGTGTTATGGCTGTCCAGGTGTCTTGCCGGGAACCATGGGATGTCAGTGAGGTCTGCCACGCTTCTTATTATCTTTTTGTGTTGAAGTATTTAATGAGTCTAGTTATTTATCATCAATTTCTACTTACCTCCGTTGAGACTTTACTACTATTCTCTTTGTTTGTTTCGTACCTTCCGTGTGGCAGAAAGTAAGACATTCACATTCTCTGTAATTTTGTCCATAATTATTGGACATCCACAATGTAGTGTTGGCGCCACGAGCACGCACAGAGGGGCTGCCGTGGCCGGCAGAGCACGTCAATCTGCGGTTCATGGCCGCGGCAAGAGTCGATGCCTAGACAAAGGGACCCAATATGTGCTCATGTAGTTTTTGTTGAGAAGTTCGAGGTCATAACGGACTGCCGCGAGTGAGTAAGGGCCGCGCAGCCTTTTCATTACTATATGTGATGAGTGGGATAAAGTAACACTTTAACCTTTCTCTAACTCAGCAATAAACCAGAGCTGTGTACAGAGGGAGTAGCTGGAGTGAACTGACTCCAGAGGTGAGGAATTGCCAACATATCACTTCCGAGGTAGTATCTCGAAGCTTCATAAACTTGCTATGAATCAGTGAGCCTTCATTACTAGTGAAACAATGAGACATAAAGAGATAACAACCATAACCTAAAACACTAAAAACTACAAACACCACACTATACAACCTGTCATTTTCGTGGGAGCTCAAGATCCCGGCACTGCTAATAACGATGTCTGTCAATCAATATTCCATGTGTCTGCTGTAATTTGTTTACGGTAATTTGGTGAGCACTAATTATTCGCTCTACAATTTCAATGATTATATGAGAGGCGCTTCTGCGACATAGTGGTGTTTCGTAGGCTGCTGCTGTGTAAAGGTCAAGGCAAACTGTGTCCAGCCCGCCGAGCTGTTCAACATTCATTGTCGGTGAAGAGGGAACACAGGACATGCATGAGATAGCCTTCTGTCCTGAGATCTTGGGTCTAGGGAGAATCATACAAAGACAGGAAATGAGTACCTAAGCCAAACTAGTGAGACCAGAGAACCTGGCAACTTGGATGAAGGAGCAAGCCCTTCGCCGCGTCCCCCTGCGTGTGTTGTGTCAGCGTGCACCTGTGAGGTCGGCAGCATGGTGACCCCGGTGATGGCAGCGACGCTGGCTCATCACATTATGGAAACATTTGGTCGTCGGAAAACAAGACAATGAAAGTAAACGAGACAA
>JACEEZ010004369.1:41084-46084 GCA_016584305.1 Chionoecetes opilio | reverse complement strand
ATCTGGTTCCCGTAAAGGTTGTTTCATCGACTCGCTGATCCGGGTTTTCAAAGGTGTTTTTTTACGCATCCGGAACACAGAATATAACAGAAATAACTTTCTATACATCATGCAATCCAGTAAATAATAATATGGAGGTTACGTTTTCACATCTCTAATATTTACATAACATGATTATGTGTTTTACGATCTCATATTAGTATTTATCATGTCGTGTTTACATATTTGTGAGTTCTTGATAAGGATTACTCGGTCACTGATCTATTATTGGGGGAGGTTTATCCAGTTTCTTTCCTGTGAATACAGGAGTGAGGCAAGGGTGCGTCCTTGCCCAATCCCTTTTCAACACTTGTATGGACTGGGTATTGGGCAAAGGTGTAGATCAAAGTGATTGTGGAGCATCCGTCGGCAACACCAAGATCACTGATCTTGTTTTTGCCGATGATGCAGTAATCTTTGCTGAGTCGCTGGAGGTCCTGGTGATGACTCTCGAGGCGCTGCATGAGGAGGCAAAGCCCTTGGGACTTGAAATCTCCTGGCTTAAGACCAAGGTCCAGGTATTTGGAGACTTACTAGATGAAACAGTACAGTCTGTTCATGCGTGCGGCGAGGACATTGAGATCTTGGAAAATTGTACATACCTTGGTAGCGCAGTCCATAATGACGGCGGGTCTCGTCAAGAAGTCTTACGGCGGATTGGCATAGCCCATGGTGTTATGGACTCGCTCAGCAGGAGTATTTGGCGTTGTCGGTATCTGTGCAGGAGGACAAAGATCCGGATCTTCAAGTCGCTTGTGATCCCTGTCTTACTCTATTTTTGTGAGACATGGACACTAAATAGCGACTTGAAGAGACGAATCAATGCCTTTGGTAATAAGTGTCTTCGCAGAATCATGGGGTATCGCTGGGATGATTACGTGTCAAATCAGCGATTGCACCGTGCGACTGAATCGAGGCCTATTACCTGCATAGTCCGTCAGCGCCAACTTCGGCTATATGGGCATGTGGCACGCTACCCTGAAACCGATCCTTCCCATCGGGTTGTATCTGTAAGAGACAATCCGGCGCGGAGGAGGCCAAGGGGGCGCCCACAAGGGTCGTGGCTGGGGCAAGTTGATGTTTCTTGTCGAGAGCTGCTTGGTATGGGAAAGGAGCATGCATGGCTCCACACCACACACCATAAAAACTACCACACACCACCACATACCACAAATAAATACCACACTCCACAAACAGCTACCACACACTTCCACACGCCACAAACAGCTACCACACACCACCAAACACCACAAACAACTATCACACGCCACAAACAACTAACACACACCACCACACGCCACAAACAGCTACCACACACCACCATACGCCACAAACAGCTACCACACACCACCACACGCCACAAACAGCTACCACACACCACCACACGCCACAAACAGCTACCACACACCACCACACGCCACAAACAGCTACCACACACCACCACACGCCACAAACAGCTACCACACACCACCACACGCCACAAACAGCTACCACACACCACCACACACCACCACACGCCACAAAAAACTACCACACACCACCACACGCCACAAAACATCACCACACACCACCACACGCCACAAACAGCTACCACACACCACCACACGCCACAAACAGCTACCACACACCACCAAGCACCACACACAACTAACACACACCACCACACGCCACAACAAACTACCACACCATAAACAAATACCACACACCACCACACGCCACAAACAACTACCACAAACAACTACCACACACCATTAACAAATACCACACACCACCACACGCCACAAACAGCTACCACACACCACCACACACCACAATCAATTACCACACGCCACAAACGACTAACACACACCACCACACGCCACAAACAGCTAACACACACCACCAGACGCCACAAACAACTAACACACACCACACACCACCACAAACAGCTACCACACACCACCACACGCAACAAACAGCACCACACACCACCACACACCACAAACAACTACCACACACAGCACCACACATCACAAACAGCACCACACACCACCACACGCCACAAACAGCTACCACACGCCACAAAGAGCACCACACACCACCACACACCACCACTAACCACAATCTCATTTCCCTCATTACAGTGGTGCCATCGCGACTAGTTCTTCTGGACGCTAATTCCAACCCCGTCCACGGTGGGGTGCTGAGGTCACTGATCGAGGGTGACCCGCTGACCCTGTACTGCATCGCCTCGGGGGGTGAGTAGATTGGGTCAAGCGGGGTCACAGTGGCTCCTCTACCCTCCCTCATGCACCTATCCTCACCTGTTCTCCACCCTTCACCTCCTCCTTGTACCCTTCCCCGCCTACCACGGTCATTAGTAGTTAATTACCTTAATTGGGAGGTTTACTTTTTTCCCTTGTGTTTTTGCTCCTGACGATTACTCTTTAACTTTGCCCTTGGGACGAGCAAAGTTAGCTTCGTCTCCTCCTAAATCGTACCTAATAACACTTTATCTTCGCTTTTCACCTCTTTGTTCACCTTCCTTTTTCCCCTTTTTTATATTAACCTTCCTTGCTAAACGTCCACCTTTTTCTTCCTTTTTTTCTTTTCTATTTCCATTCCCTTCCTTCCTTCCTTCCTTCCTTCCTTCCTTCCTTCCTTCCTTCCTTCCTTCCTTCCTTCCTTCCTTCCTTCCTTCCTTGCTTCCTTTCTTCCTTTCTACTTTCTACTTTAATTATCTTCCTTTGTTTCTGCCTACTTTCCTTCCTTCCTTACTTCCTTCCTTCCTTTACTTCCTTCCTTTCTTCCTTTCTACTTGCTACTTTATTTATCTTCCTTCATTTCTACCTTCTTTCCTTCCTTCTTTTCTTTCTTCCTTCCTTTTTACCTCCTTCCTTGCCTCCTTTCTTTCTGTTGCCATACATTCGGATCTTCATTTACCCCTATTAATAATCTGTCTTGGATCTCTCGCTTCTTAACCCGCGATACGCTGTCATTGTCACGGCCACCACCACCACCACCACCACTGCCACCACCACCACCCACCACCACCACCACCACCACCACCACCCACCACCTGCACCACCACTGCCACCACCACCACCACACCACCACCCACACCACACACCACCACCCCACCACCCACCACCACGCCACCAACCACACCACCACACCACCACCACCTGCCACCACCAACCACCACCACCACCACCACCACCACCCAACCACCACCCACCACCACCACCCACACCACTGCCCACCCACCACACACCACCACACCACCACCACCACCACCCCACCACCACCACCCACCACCACCACCCACACCACCACCCACCACCACCACCACCACCACCCACCACCCCACGCACCACCACCACCACCAAAACCACCCACCACCACCACCACCCCTGCCACCACCACCACCACCACCACCACCACCACCACCACCACCACCACCACCACTGCCACCACACCACCACCACCCCAACCACCACCACTGCCAACCACCACCACCACCACACCACCACCACCACCACCTGCCCCCACACCACCACCAACCACCCACCACCACACCACCACCACCACACCGCCAACCACCACCCACCACCACCACCAACCACCACCACCGCCACCACCACCACCCACACCACCACCCACCACCACCACCCACACCACCCACCACCACCACCACCCACCACCACCCACTCCACCACCACCACCACCACCACCACCACCACCACCACCACCACCACCCACCACCACACCACCACCACCACCCCACCACCACTGCCACCGCCACCAACCACCACCACCACCACCCCCCACCACCACCACTCCACCACCACCACCACCACCACCACCACCACCACCACCACCACCACCACCACTCACTGCCACTCCCTGCCACGCCACCACCACCCCACCACCACCACCACCACCACCACTGCCACTCCCCGCCGCCACCTCCACCACCACCACCACCACCACCACCACGCCACCACCACCACCACCTCACACCACTCACCACCACCCCACCACCACCACCACACCACCCCCACCCCCCCCCCACCCCACCACCCACCCACCCCACACCCCCTACCCCACCCTCCTCCTCCACCATATCTTTTTGCATTGTTCACTGTTCCCATCTTACCGTCATATCTTCTTTCTACTTCCGTGCTATTCTTTCTCTCACCATTCACACACCACATTTTTATTCACAACTGTTTTTTTATTTTATATCTATTTTTATACCCCCCACTCACTCATCCATCCACTCACATATTCTCCTCTCTCTACCACTCATCCACTCTCAATCTCTCTCATCGCCTCATACCCCACTATTATCCTCCCCTCTTTCTCCCCTTCTCTGTTTTATGCCATATTTTTGTTGTCTATTGTTGTTTTAGCTCATTATTTTCCGTCAGTCATTTCTTGTATTCGTTGTTCTTTTTTCTTCTCCATTTCACAAATCATGTTTATTCTAGATGTTTTTATTATTTTATTAGTTTTTTTATTATGTCTTCTCTCTATTCTCTCTCTCATTTTTTCTGTCTCATTTCTCTCTCCCTCTTTCTCTCCTTTTCGTTTATCATCCCTTTCTATTCATCTCCATCTTCTCCATCTCTTATCTACTCTGTTTATTGGCTCAATTTCTAGCTATGGATTGGTTTTTATTGTTTTTCTTCTTATTATATGAATCGACTTTATTGCCTTCAATTCTTAGATTTTCTTCGTCATTGCACCGCACATGTGTTAATTAATTTTTAAGCTCCCGATCAGTTGTTCATATGGGCACTACATAACAGTGTAAGCCTCTAACGTGTTTGCTCAGAACGTGTTCCATCATTTGTCTTCTTCAGATTGTAAACAGGCTGTCTCCTGGTGTGGGCCGACCATTTGCATTTGAGCATTATTACTATGCAAATCGCTATCTTTTATCAGTGTCGTGTCCTGTGGCACACCTTATGTGAATG